>JAIUZE010012934.1:0-48069 GCA_022085475.1 Heliosperma pusillum
CTTAAGTCCATAAATGGAACGCTTAAGCTTGCATACCTGCTTAGGATTTTTAGGATCAATGAAACCTTCGGGTTGTACCATGTACAACTCCTCCTCCAAATAACCGTTTAAGAAGGCGGTTTTCACATCCATTTGCCAAATTTCATAGTCATGAAAAGCGGCAATCGCTAAGATTATCCGAATGGAACGCATCATGACTACGGGTGCAAAAATTTCATCATAGTGCAATCCTTGCACATGAGTGAAACCCTTTGCCACTAGTCGTGCCTTGTATGTATCTGGTTGTCCTTCTACAGAATGCTTTATTTTATAAAGGCATTTGCACTGAAGAGGCCCCGCAGCTCTGCAGTAAGTCACCAGATCCCGATACGTCATTCTCATACATAGAGTCCATCTCGGATTGCATGGCTTCAAGCCATAGCTTAGAGTCGGAACAGGTCATGGCACCTTTATAGGTAGCGTGTTCGTTACTCTCTAGGAGTAAAACGTCATCTCTCCCATTCTCCTCGACCATACCAATGTATCTGTCTGGAGGAATGGAGACTCTACCCGACCTCCTGGGTTCCTCAGGAATATTTTACGCAGCCGATGATGAAGGAACAGTTTCCTCCATTGGTTGCTCGGTTGTTGGTTCTTGAATCTCCGACAGATCGAAGGTTCCAGTACTTGTCCTATTCTCGAGAAATTCTTTCTCTAAGAACGTCGCACTAGCCGCAACAAAAACTCGATGTTCGGTAGGCGAGTAAAAGTAATGACCAAACATCCCTTTTGGATAACCAATAAAGTACGTCTTGACCGATCGTGGGCCGAGCTTATCGTCAAGTCTCCACTTGACATAAGCCTCACAGCCCCAAACCCGAATAAAGAACAAGTGGGCCGTTCCCTTCCTAATTCATATGGAGTCTTGTCTCAACTTTAGACGGACATTCCGTTTAAGTATTCTAGTCAGCTGACAAAAGAGCATATCCCCATAATGAGTCAGGCACAACCGTGTGACTCCTCATGGATCGAACCATATCAAGCAATGTTCGATTTCTCCGTTCGGACACACCATTCAATTGTGGTGTTCCAGGTGGAGTTAACTGTAGTACTACACCACAGTCTTTAAGGTGTTGATCAAACTCTTTCGAAAGATATTCGCCACCACGATCAGAACGTAGTGCTTTAATCTTTCTATCCAGCTGGTTTTCAACCTTATTCTGGAATTCCTTGAATTTGTCAAAGGACTCACTTTTATGCTTCATTAAGTAGACATAACCATATCTACTCAAATCGTCCGTGAAAGTGATAAAATACCTATAGCCGTCTCTAGCGTTGATTGACATAGGTCCACACACATCAGTATGTATGAGTCCTAATAGGTCAGCAGCGCGCATTCCAACACCTTTGAAGGAAATTCGAGTCATTTTGCCTATGAGACATGATTCACACGTGCCAAAAGATTCATAGCCAAATGGGGAGATAGCCCCATTATCAATGAGCTTTTTTCATCAACGCGTTTTTCATTTATGTGTCCCATAACGGCAATCATAGATGGTTTGATCTTTGTCACCAACCTTTGCTTTCTTACTACTCACATGCATTAATATCTGTGGTTTTGATTTAAACATAATCCCCAGTCATGGAAACTGCTTTGAAAACCCTAAATCATTTCGTTTCAAAGAGAAATATGCTATTATCCTTATTACAAAACGAAAATCCGCCTTATCAAGTAAAAAAACGGAGACGAAATAATGTTCGTAGATGAAAACCTGTGTACTAGTAACAGTTATTCAGAAATAACTCAAATCCACTCGGGAGTTGATTACATATGTTCCCACTGAAACGGCAGCTACTCTCGCTCCATTCCCCACTCGCAGGTCCACATCACCCCTTGCGAGAGTTGTGATGTTTCTTAGGCCCTGCAAATGATTGCACAGATGAGAACCACAACCAGTATCTAATACCCAAGTTCCGAAACTTGCATGGTTGATCTCAATCATATTAATAAAAGAAGACATACCAACAGGAGAGACGCGGCCTGCTTTAATGTCCTCACGGTACACGGGGCAGTTCCTCCTCCAATGCCCAAACTTGTGGCAATGGTGGCACTCCACGTTACCTTCATCGCTCTTTGTCTTGCCTTGTGAGCTACCACTAGTCTCACCAGGCCCACTCTTGCCTTGCCCTGACTTTTTGAATTTCGGCTTCCCTACAGCTAGGTTGGCCTTAGCCTTGCCCTTACCTTTGCCCTTGTTTGCTATCATGAGAACGTCCTGTTTCAGACTCCCACTCAATTTCAGATCACTCTCGGTCTGTACGAGAAGTGAGTTGAGCTGATGAAGACTCTTCTTCATATCATTCATATAGTAATTTGCCCTGAAAAGGGCAAAACCATCATGAAGTGAATGAAGAACGCGGTCTATGACGATCTTCTCATCGATTTTGCAACCAAGTGCCTCCAGTTTCTCGACATTCTCAATCATGTCCAGAATGTGTGGGCTAACCACTTGGCCCTTCTGGACTTTCGCTTCAAAGACACGACAGGTATGCTCATAGCTAACGATCCTCGGATCTTTCGAGAACTCGTTAGAGAGCGTGGTGAAAATCTTGTTTGCACCTTGGGCAATGAATCGCCTTTGCAAATTTGATTCCATTGAAAAGATGAATACGTTCTATATCGCACCCGCCTCCATTACGAAATCACTATAAGCAAGTGATTCATTTGCTCTTGCATTGGGGCCTGGGTTTGGCGGTAGTGGCTCAGTCAAGTACTTGAGCTTACCGTCAGCAATGGCAGCATTCTGTAATGCCGCCTCCCAGTCCGCAAAGTTGGACCCGTTATTCTTCAGTCGCGTTGACTGATTCATAGTGTCCATGAACATCTTAAGCCAGGATTCACGTTCGAGCGTGGCACTTGGCATTGGGTCATCAGTATGGTCAGCCATTTTGTTATTTAGCAGTTATATCTGTATATAACGAATTCGAAAACTGTGGAAAAATAAAATGAATATGATAAGTTTCATCGTTTTAAAATTAAGTCTTAATGCAAAAACTGTTTAATGCGATGACTCATGCATTTATACAATTGACCTCCCTCAAGAATTATATAAATGATCCCAAGCCTCAATTTCTGTAAATTGATAAGCCAACCTCTTGGCTAATTCTACCTTTAGAATTCTCGGTCGATAAATTTCTGTAAATTCTATCTTTTAGTCCATTATAATCCCGAGATATTACTCGGACTACAATGTTGAGGTAAAATAGGTCAACACTCACTACTTACCCAACGTAGAAGGGGTCATATTATGACTTCCGACGAAGAAGGGGTTCATAGTAGTTTTTCCTATAAAGACTAATCTCAATTTTCATTTTAGAGGAAGATCCCATCATCTTAAATTTAATTCATTTTAAGTGAACAAATTTCTAGCATTTCGTGAATGATATAGACTAAGGTGATGGCCCTATGAACGAGTGACATCTGTATGTCAATGATGAAAATTCAAACTATATGAATCATTTTTCACGCAATTTAGGTGGTTTGGTTTAGGCGGAATATGATGCAATAATTTAACATGTGAATGAAAAGCAAAAGAATGAAAAATACGTAAACTATTACAACGGTCCTAGTGTGGCCTATCTACCAAAATGAACAGTAAATACAAGTTTGGAATCCATCCTAATGGACCCGAGAAGCTTGACTTTGTCTCATCTTGGTCCATGAAGCGGGAGTGAGCATCCGATCTCCGTCTTTAGTCTTCTTTAATTACATTTTCAAAATTACAAAATAAACCTATTTACATTCTAATTCCAAAAACATAATTAAAAGAAATAAAAGGAGATTCGAGATCTCATAAATACATCCAAACCATGTTTCCATCATTACGAAAACATGATTAACTAAGGCCACACTAGGTATTACATTTTTCAACCAATTCCAAAAATACGTAAATAAAACCATTCATTCATTCATTCATTCGACAAAAATAAAATGCATCAACTAAATAAGTTAATTATACAAGACATAATTCATTAATTATGTTGATTAATTATCCAAACCACCATTTTATACGATCAAAATTATGTGACAATTCCTTAATTGCCCACAACAATTTTAATCTCCCATAATCCATTTTTATTTTAAACCTTTTTAAAATAATCGGGTATCATTATTGTGAACCTTTTCACAATAACAAACAAACATTATCTTTATAATGCCCAAAAAAAAAAACAAACAAATTTTTTTTTTATCTTTCACTGTTCACTGTTCACGTGAACAGTACCAGTCCCAACTAATTTTTTTTTTTTTTCACGGTTTAATCCAAAAACCGAAAAAAAACAGTAAAAATAAAAATAAAAAAAAATCTGCTGCAAACAGCAACAAAAAAACAGGAATTTTTTTTTTTTTTTTTTTACAGTAGCAGCACCAGATTGGAACGGTTTTAAGACGATAATGCTTATATTAACTAGATCGGTGCAAACAAACAATGCCTAATCGTTATTAAACATTGATACAAGTAGATGATTCAAATTAACCTTTTAATATGAACATCTAAAACAATTTATACCGAAAATATATAGCACAAAAATTGATGTTCATTAACATCCAATACAATTCCATTTACATTCTAATTTAATCCTTATTAAATTAAAATATCAACAAATTCATATATTATCATCTTTAACAGATTAAAACAATAATATTAATGAATCTTTAATGGAACCCAAAAAAAAAAAATCATCACGGCAAAAAATTAAAAAAACCGTGAGTTTCATTTTTAAAAAAATTTCGAATTTTTTTTTCTTTCAATAATCATACAATTTAAAATTTATGAAAATCACATAAAATAATTTCATAGCCCTAAGGCTCTGATACCACTTGTGGGAATATATCCGTATACATCCCTTTAATCTGACAGGATTATAATGAAATTACGACTTATATGATTAACGGGTCATAAACGAAATTGCATAATAAACAAAGGGATTAGGAATAACCTTTAGTCCTCGTAAATTCGTCCTAAGAACAGATATCAAAGTAGATATCCTCCTAATCGTAGCACCCAAGACTGATCGAGATATGCCCTTGTAATTGCTAGAAAAATTAGAGAGAAAAGAGTCTGTATCTTTTTCTTCTGAGATGTGAAATTGATGATGAATAATTAGAGAGTTAGAATGAGAGTAAAACTCCTCCCATATATCCCTCTCACACGGCACAAAAAGAGAAAATAAGGGATTATTTTTCTCTTATTTTGTTACTCATTTGACCGAAAAATCAAGGAGTAATCTAGACTCTTTTTCGGTTAAATTCGCTTCCATTTAATATAATGTTATACATATTATATTTGTCTAATATGTTGTCATACATTAATAAGGTCCATTACAACATTGTGCAGTGGATATATTAACATAACAATTATTATGACAATCGTATAATATATACTTCAATTATAAATATCAGTATATTTATAATCCTGCTAATTAAATATAACGGTTTGATATTTACTTACGAAATAAACATTTAATTCGTTTAAGCTCACATTATATACTACAACTAAAATATAACTTTTATATTTAATTAACGAATTACAGTTAATTCGTCTTAGCTAACTTTTTAATCGTTATTAAATAATTATATCATCATCACATTGACTAACTTTAGTCAAAAACACCGATAACCTTTTAGTCATTTAATAAGGCATCAATATGATTATTTTCTCAAATAATCACATCTCTCAACACATCCTTTAGGTGTGACTTTTAGGGACCAGTTGATCACCGCCATCTGTATGACAATAACGTCAAACTTATCTAGCAAGCCAACTGTTATCGATAAACGTTAATCAACTGATTACAATACAAAGTATACCCTGTGAACCTATAGAGATTTATTTATGTTATTGCACTAACTCTGGAGGACACTGGCTCCAACAAAATAGATGTAACACAAAATAATATAACAAATAAATTTTTATTAATATCAGAAAGTTATGTGTACAATCTCTAATGTATCCTCTGATTCTAATATGTCAAAGAGAGTATGTATACGCTATCTGTAGAAGAGGCGCGGGCGTTGTGATTAAGTGACACCTGTAGAGGTTGTATGCACTATATAGGAGGTGTCGATTTGTATTCTGGAGAGGGTCACAGGAACTTGTTCTCTCTTGAATGTTGTAGCTTGAGTGTCTTGGGCAGGCGACACAGTTTTGGTGTGCTTGTTGAGTGCTTGTAGAGGTGTCTTGTAGATGGAATTTATAGAGCTTTTCTTCTCTCTAAAATCTCTCTCTAGAATTTCTTTGGTTATGATTTCTTCTGGTTATGATTTTCTAACCTTCAAATGAATGAGAATCACTGTATTTATAGTGATTTAATTCTCTTTGGTGGACTTTGGTAGTCACAGGCCCATTTGTGGGTTTATTAGTGAGCTTGGCCCAATTTGGTTGTATTCTGGGTTTAGTGATCCAGATAGTCCATTTTGTAATCTGAATCGACCCATATTTCTTTTTCGGGATAAAATAATTAAATTAAGTTAAAATTTGGTATTAACTTTAAATAATCAATTTATTTTATTTATCCGGCATATTAATAAAATTTCCGTGCCTACAGATACATTTTACTCTAGGTTGTAATTTTGTTTTGCTTAGGACAAAATCCGACCAAACGCCACTTTTACGTTTTGATGCTTTCATTTCATCGAAAGTCATCCACTCTTCTTGTGGTTCTTGTTCTAGTGGCTGTTAGGGTGGTGTTGGTGTTGAAAATAATGGTAATGTTTGTGGTAATGGTGATGATGTTGAAAAAATTGAACTTAATTGTGGTTGAGACATATTTGGAAGAACGAATAATCCTTGTAGTAATTGTGAATATTGAGATATATTTGCATCATTATGGGTAGCCATTTGCTTTTGGTATATGCTATTTGGAAACAAACAATTTGGAAAGTTACCCACATTGATTATAAGAGGGACTCCCAAAAATCCGGTTGAAGAATTAGGACCATGTGGTTGAGTCATACTACCAAAATTTTGTGGAAATTGTGAGTAAGAGGAAGAAACTCCAATTTGTGTTTGAGGGGGTAGTTTTCCACTAAAATCAAATTGAACACGATTTCCTTTTGGTTGTGGCTGATTTGATGAAGATGTTTGGTTTGGATCCATGATGATGATGATAAGTTAATGCAAATATAAATATTACTAGGAAATGCAAATTGACTCACCAATTGAATTATGGAAAACAATTAAGAATATATCTATGGTAAATTATACAATAAATAAGATAAAGAATAGAATGATCTCACAAATAACTCAATAATTGTTGCTTGAAATTAGTAGACTTCCAAAATCGAAATTGAGTGATATATATTTTGTAAGATAATGTAATTTATATCTTGTAACTTTTATAATAAAAAGATGAATATTGAGTAATAAGTAATGAATATTGAGTAAAGATAAAGAGTAGATGATTGATTTTGTGAAAATTAATGTACAAGAGCTTGGTATTTATAGTGATAGTTATAAACTTTAGCTGTTACAATTTACAACTCAAGATTTAAAGACTTGATGTATTGGAGTATTGTACATTGTACTTCTAGTATTTAGCCGTTACTCAATAGCATTATCAAATTATCAATGAAATAATGAAGGTAAAGATTAGGTAAATGCCAAATGGGTAGTAGTTTGTAGTTGAATACTGACATTTACATACATTGATACGTACATGGTACACTTAATGTCTTAAAGGCTAAAGCTTGTATGACTTGTGAAATGACTATCATAAATGCAAATGACTATCATAAATGCAAATGACTAATGAGTAAATGCTCTCAATTGTTTTCCACCCGTTGAAGAGTCGTGCCAGGCGTGCCAGCCCTCTTGGCCGAGATTTGTTTCCTCTTCTTCCTCTTTCTTTGTTTTTTAGATTTTGCCATGAACACTATAAAAGACCTTATTAACACTACTACTCAAGACCACCTTATCATATAATAGAAGAACCCTAGAATAATTAGTAATCTTATTTTCCTAATTAGAACTTTCATTCTCCCTAATTAATCATAATTACTTATTCTTTCTATTTAGTTATATTTAGATCTAGTCTCTATCTTAGTTATTTTAATGAATATTTTGGGTTGTAATATGAAGACTAGAGGAGACTCTTCTTCCATTATTAATTCAAGTTTCCATCTTTTATTACATGTTTAGTACAATTCTCCTCTTAATTTTCATTACTTGTCATTTAATTACTCTTTCTTACTTGTTTAATTAGTTTACATGTTGAACACGTCTTTTCTTGTTTATTTGATATCAAAGTATTCATCATTAATGCTTTCCCTCATTAATACGAATGAGTAGTGTACTTCTAAAGGTAAATGAGGGAGTTAGTGTAGGTTTATAAGTTGATTATGGTATTAGGGTACAAAGATTTAGTCTTTTGGTAGTCTTCTTGTTTTGTGGACACAAGGTGTTTGATGAAATGCTTGAATGAGTTGTTTAAGTTATTTCCATGTTTAATTACTAATTTAGGCGAGTGCCTAGACTTGTAGTGTGCTTGTGTGTGTTTTGAATGTTTAGGGGGAGGTTAAAGCGAGAACCCACTCGAACCTTAGGCTAGGGTCCGTATCACACCGCGAGGTGGAGATTTACCTAGAGACCGTCTTGCACCGAGAGGTGAGGACATACCTAGACTCACTTTTAGACTAGTCTTAACCCTCGCCATAATTAACCTTTGCCTACATTAATGAACCTATTCACCTTAGTTTCTTTAATTATTGAGTTTAATTATATCATTGCTTCCTTGCTAGCTTTAGATGTCATTAATCTCCACTCATTTGCTTTTAGCTAGAACTAAACTAGAGTTGTTTAAACTGTCTTAGAGCCTTAATTTCCGTCCCTTGGGATTCGACCCTCGTAATACCCAACGATCACTCGTTCACTTGCGAGGCTAATTAAAACATACAACAGGTTTTTGGCGCCATTGCCAGGGACAGCAATATTGGATAAGCTAGTTTAATTGATTTTAGGCTTAGTTCATTTTTGTTTTGTTTGTTTTTATCCTTTGTCCTAGTGCATCTATTTGCATTAGGACTATCTGATCTTTCTTTGAGTGGATGAGTAGGTGTTATATCAGACATCTTTTCCCGCTTGATCGATAGATTGAGAAGACCTTCCGGGCAAGAATAAGATCTCCCATTATTGATTCCACCAAATATATAACCATCCACAATTGATTAATCAACTTCTCAACCCTCCACTTCCACCTTATCACCTCTCGTCATACCAACAAACCACCCTCCAATCCTTTCTCCCATAAATTCACCCACCTCCTTACAAAATTCCAACAACACCCTTTCACCCACAACACCAAATTCCCCAATTACCCCAAGAAATAACCCCTTAACCAAAAAATGGCGGACCAACCCATAGGTTATTACAAATAGGCCGAACCCTAATCGGGCTTGCTCGGCCATCAATTATGGAGCTATTGCTCCCAACACCTTTGAACTTAGACACCATGTCATCTCCTTCATTCAACAAGACATTTTCCATGGGTTGAAAAGTGAAGATGCTAATGAGAATTTAGTGGGTTTTAAGGAAAAAGTGGGCACAATAAAAAGAAGTGGAATCACCGAAGATCTAATTCTTCTCATGATATTCCCATTTTCCTTGAAAGACAATGAAAAGTAATGGTTGGATTCTCATGAACCGGGTACTTTCACCACATGGGCTAGCCTTTCTAAGGCTTTCATAAACAAATTATAACCTCTTTCCAAGACCGCAAGGATAAGGCATGAAATTCAAACATTCAAGAAAAATGATCATGAGACCTTAAGTGAAGTTTGGGAACAGT
This sequence comes from Heliosperma pusillum, assembly GCA_022085475.1. Taxonomy (NCBI): domain Eukaryota; kingdom Viridiplantae; phylum Streptophyta; class Magnoliopsida; order Caryophyllales; family Caryophyllaceae; genus Heliosperma; species Heliosperma pusillum. The sequence goes on from JAIUZE010012934.1 coordinate 9,823, forward strand.
TAAGGGACCTCCTGTAACACCCCCAAATACCAAAGAGCCTTACAAGACCTCCTTAGTACTTCGGGATACTACCATCTCGGTTGCTCGAGGTAGTATATATCAAAACTCACAATAAAGAAACAATACTTTATTAAATCAATAGTTAAACCACAATACATAGTCTCAAAAGAGGCGGCATACCGTCTGTACCAATACTCAAATCAACATAATAGTAAAAGAGTTATAATATCTATGACTCTAACAACTCGGTGGAAGCTATGACTCAAGTGATCCCATTCTCATCCCAGCGCAGCTCCATGGATTACCTGCTCACCATTCCCCAACGGCTCAGACCAGTTTTGAAAACATTAACGGGGCCAGTAACAATATATACCGACCAACGTACAAGATAAGCAATAGAGAAAGAGAAACCGAAGGGCCACCGCAGCCGTCACCGCGACAACATCAGGTTATCATCCCTGACCTGCAGTAACCACCAATTGACCATAAGCCTCGAAATCACCTCTCGCCGCAGCGAGAGTACCCGGAACATTAATGTGCACATCCCCCTCGTAGCGGGAGAACTAAGAAAGGCGAACTCGGGGTGTGAAACCGTCTTACGACGGATCACCAACATAGTAACCATAGTAACAACCCAAACTGCAATCCCGAACTCCATCACCATCATCATCAATCAATCAAATAACATATACAATACATCTTCTCACATCAATTAGCATAACTGTACTGAGTAGGGAAACCCTACCTTATTAGCAAATTCCGCAAGAAGACAAGCAATTACTCATAAATCTTCTTCTACAAAGTCTCCCCCTAATCATACAAGAATTATAATATAATTAATACTAATCATCTCCCATTTCCCCCAATTCAATTAGGGTTTATAATTATTCATACAAAGTCACATATTAGGATTACTTACCGAACAATCAACAAGGCAATGAAATATCTGCTCCGGCACAGAATGATTAGGAATGTCTTTAGGAGTTTGAGAGAGTTTTTGAGAGAAATAGGGTTTTTGTGAAGAACTTAAACTGTAATTATGAACTTAACTCCCTTTATTAATCCCTAATCAAACCGCTTGAATAATTCTCGCAGACTGGGGTACTCGGTCGAGTACAATATGTACTCGGTCGAGTACGACTTACTCGGTCGAGTGCTTACCATACTCGGCTGAGTAACAAAGAACAGAACATTGTTCGAACGACAAACCAAACTACTCGGTCAAGTACACTCTACTCCGCCGAGTATACAATCCACTCGGTTGAGTAAGCTTTACTCGACCGAGTGCCAAGTACTCAAAAATGTAGGCGGTATGACTATTCAGCTAAACAATGAACAGGAAAGATCTTACAAGGAAAAAAGGAATATCGTGGCGTGATGACGATCACTGCCCTAAAGTTGAATTTGCCCCGCTAAATACACACGGACTCTTAGCAACCAACCTCCAAGGATACACGACTTCCGAGTTTGAGGTGTATGACAAAGACTCGGATTGAGGACTACTTGCAAACGTTGCCAAAGACTAGTTTATAAAGGAGTCGTTATAGAGAGAGAAAGAAGAGAGAATAGTTGTTGTGTGTTTGATAGTGCAGTAGGCAAGGCCTTATATAAGGGACATGAGAAGAATCCATAAACTCATTAAAGGTGCCTTGAAAGTTGTCTTTAGAAGACTGTGAAATCAGTTTGAAAATAAAGCAATCAGTGCTGGAAGACTGTGTAATCAGTTTTGAAAAAAATAAACAGAAGACTGTGTAATCAGTCTTGAAAAACGCACAAAAGAAAGGAGAATAAGTGACAGATACAACCTCCAAAAATAGGTCGTTGGCCCGCACCGCAGGTGCTCTACCAGATCCCAAGCCCGAGTCCGTGCCCGGCATGGCGCAACGCGCGCGCGCGTGTGTGGCAATGGAGTCCCTGCACTACTACTCATCTAGTAGTGTATCAAACTTGGTCACTTATAAACCATAAATACAAAAGTTATTTTTTCCATGTGGGAAACATAAACTTCTTTTGAAGAAATACTTCCAACAATCCCCCACATGATTCAAAAAGGGTTTTTAAAAAAAAACTGATCTATGGCAACGGAACATAAGTCTTGAGATGACAATACCCTGTGGGTTTGAATTGTCACCCAGTGCATACAACCTACCTGCCACAGCCGTGATGAGTGGCCTTTAGCCTTGAACCCTTCACGGTGTTTTGTGACGGTTAGCTGCACACAAACCTCTATTCAAATTTGCGTTCGTCCTCGCGAAATGTCATAAGAGATTGCCCCCACATGCCTGGATTCTCGTGAACGCTCTAGAGGTCCTAAAGCCTAAAGACCTCATAGGGGGTGGGCATATCCCCCACATTCACATAGGTAAGTCCATCAGGTTTGACTGTCACAAACCATCCTTTTGAAAGGACTATGGACTTATTAAGAGCTTAGCTCATCCTTCCTCACATGACAGATATAACACTGAATATAAAGAAAAGGATACTACATCACTTTAATTATAAATAGGAATGGTAGTAATATTAAAACATGAGATCCTTGTGACTTCGTTTGACCCATTGAACTTAGTTAAACCTAAGTTGGGGACCCCCGTCACAATTCACTCCCAATAGGCTTTAAACCCATTCCTTGTGCTGACTTCAGCACCAATTTTCCGCAGAGGCCTTTCGTGAGAGGATCCGCAATGTTCCTCTCCGATTTTACATATTTCAGTGATATCACATTATTTATGATTAGATCCTTCACTATGGCATGTCTCAAGCGTATATGTCTTCTTTTCCCGTTGTAAGCTTGATTTCCTGCCACACCAATTGTTGCTTGAGAATCGCAGTGCATTGAGACTGATGGAGATGGTCTTCCCCACAAAGGAATGTCTGATAGTAGATTCCTTAGCCACTCAGCCTCTTGTCCTGCCAATTCTAAAGCAATAAATTCAGACTCCATGGTAGATTTAGCAATACAACTTTGTTTAGAAGATTTCCACGAAATAGCACCACTGGCCAGAGTAAAAACAAATCCACTCGTAGAATGAATCTCATCATTATCAGACACCCAATTAGCATCACAATAGCCTTCTAAAACACAAGGATTTTTGGAATAGTGTAGACCCCAGCCCATAGTTCCTCTCATATATTTCAGAAGTCTAAGTAAAGCATTCCAATGTGACTGATTTGAGCTATGAGTGTATCTGCTAAGACGACTTACCGCATAAGCAATGTCTGGTCTAGTATAATTCATGAGAAACATAACACTACCAATAATCTTAGCATATTCCTCCTGATTTACGCAACTACCTTTATTTTTCTTTAGATGAATACTAGGGTCATACGGAGTTTTCACATGTGCACAATCAAAACAATCAAATTTTTTCAAATTTTTCTCGACATAGTGTGACTGATCGAAATGCAAACCGTATTTAGTCCTAGTGATTTTTATTCCAAGAATAACATCCGCTTCACCTAAATCTTTCATGTCAAAACACGAGCTTAAAAAAGATTTAGTGTTGTTAATGACATCCAAATTAGTCCCAAAATTAAGCATATCATCAACATATAAGCACACAATCACACATCCAAGTTTATCAGCCTTAGCATAAACGCAAGCATCCGAATCATTTACATGAAAACCGTGAGAAAGAATAGTTTGGTGAAATTTGTCATACCATTATTTGGGAGCTTGCTTTAGACCATACAAAGATCTAACGAGTTTGCATACCTTGTCTTCTTGTCCCGAAACCACACAACCTTCTGGTTGTTTCATATAGATTTCTTCGTTTAGATCTCCATTTAAAAAGGCTGTCTTTACATCCATTTGATGCACAAAAAGATCATGTATAGAAGTTAATGCTATCAAGGCTCTAATAGTTGCAACTTTAGTGACAGGAGAATAAGTCTCAAAAAAATCCAAACCTTTGGTTTGTCGATTACCACAAACGACAAGTCTAGCTTTATACTTATCAATAGACCCATCTGGTTTAAGTTTCTTCTTGAATACCCATTTATTTGCTAGAGGTTTACACCCTCTAGGAAGGTTGGTGAGGATCCAAGTGTTGTTGCTTTTGATGGAATCTATCTCGCTGTTTATGGCTTTCAGCCAAAAAATCGAGTCGACAGAACTCATGGCCTCCCTGTAAGTTCTAGGATCATTTTCAAGAACATAAGCACAAATGTCTTCTTCGTCAAGATGTACCTTTTTTGTCAAAAAGGTGATGAAGTCAGACCCAAAATCGTTTTTGATTCTGTCCCTCTTGCTTCTTCTAGGTTCAACTTCTGTACTAGAGGAAACAATATCAACATTCTCAGAAACAGATGTTAGTCGAGATTTAGGATTAGTTTTCATAGGACACAAATATCTTTGAAAAACACAACGTCTCTTGATTCCTTAATAGAAGCAAAACCTGAACCGTCTTTAAGGATGAACCTTTAAGCTGCACTGCTAGAAGCATATCCAATGAATATGCCATCTATTGTTTTTGGTCCAATTTTGCTTCTTTGGAATGCAGGTATTCCAATCTTCCCTAGACACCCCCACACTTTGAGGTAATTAAGATTGGGCTTGTGATCTTTCCAAAGTTCATATGGAGTCTTGTCCAATTTTTTGTGTGGAACCCTGTTGAGCACATAACAAGCAGAAAGAATGGCTTCGCCCCACATGTTAGTAGACATACCAGAACTAATAAGCATAGCATTCATCATATCTTTTAAAGTTCTGTTTTTCCTTTCAGCTATTCCGTTATGTTGAGGGGTGAAAGGGGCGGTGAATTCATGAATTATGCCACTTTCCTCGCAAATTTTCTTAAGGGGATAATCATATTCACCGCCTCTGTCAGACCTAACTCGTTTTATTTTTAAGCCTAATTGATTCTCAACTTCGGTTTTATAAAACAAGAATTTATGTTCAGCTTCATCTTTGGAGCTTAGCAAATATACTTTCGTATATCTGGAAAAATCATCTATAAAAGTTATGTAGTAACGCTTACCTCCTCTAGTCATAGAGTTTCAGAAGTCTCCCAAATCAGTGTGAATTAATTCGAGAAGTGTTGAGGAACGATTCACTTGCTTATTGAAAGGTGTTGTGGGATGTTTAGCCTCTACAGAGACTTCACATTTGTCAAAAAGAGTATTACTGAATCCATTTATAAGGTCAAGATGTTTAAATTTTTTAATTGAATCGACATTAACATGACCTAGTCTAGCATGCCATAAAGAAATGGACTCGTCAATATAAACAGAAGCTTGAGAATTTTTATTAATAGTTACCACGTCCAACACAAAAAAGCCATTATTACAAAAACCTTTTCCGACAAAATTGTTATTCCTAGTGAGTACAAGTTTGTCAGATTCAAAAGAAAGTTTAATACCTGCCTTATTAAGAAGAGAGCCTGATATGAGATTCCGACGTATTTCGGGAACATGAAGTACATTGTTAAGTTCAAGGACCTTACCGGAAGTCAATTTTAGTTGCACTTTACCTTTGCCAATGACGCCCGTGGTGCTAGAATTTCCCATGAACACGCATTGCCCATTGGTTTCAGGAGTGTATTCTTTGAATGCTTCTTTATCAGAGCAAATGTGGCTAGTAGCTCCTGTATCTAGAATCCATTCGGTTGAGTTGCTTACCAGATTTACCTCAGAAACGACGGCTGCAATAACTTCATCGGATTTAATGAGATTTGCTTGAGGTTTTTTCCTTGTCTTGCCATTTGACCCCTTTGGACAGAATCTGGCGGAGTGGCCTGTTTCTCCACAGGTGAAACATTCTCCTTTGAATGGCCTTTTTGGTTTGAAATTTCTATGGTTTTGTATAGCATGGATCTGGTTAGAGCCCTTGTGATTGTTGTGGCGCCTAGGACCCTTGTTTTGATTCTTGGATTCAACGAGGTTAGCATTAGAAGAGGAATGATAAACTTGTTTCCCTTTCGACTGAATGCGTTTTTGTTCTTCGATCTTTATGTGAGACACAAGCTCAAGAAGAGTGAAATCTTTCTGTTTATGTTTCATTTAGTGCACATAGTTCTGCCAGGATGATGGAAGTTTCTCTAGCAGACAATTAGCTTGAAAATTTTCACAAAATTTCATACCTTCTGAAATAATATCAGCACATAAAGTTTCATATTCATGAACTTGATCTAAAACAGGTTTATCGTCAGTTATACGGAAATTCAACCATCTATTGCAAGCATATTTCTTGGTGCCAAAATCATCGGTTCCGTACTTAGTTTTTAGAGCACTCCATATGTCTTTTGCAGTCTCAAGCTTACTATAAATCATAAACAGAGGTTCGCACATATAATACAGAAGAAGACCACGACAAGTTTTATTATCCTTAGCAAAATATCGTTCACTGTTTTCGGGTGCTTCAGATTTAGTTAAGGTGTAATCGACCCCTAACTGACTTTACAGGAAATCAATTTTATTCGACCATAGCCTCTAGAACATGAGACAGAGCACTCACATACTTTCGCAACTGAGATATATGGAACACATTATGAACCCGATCAAGAGCAGGTGGTAAGGCTAAGCGGTAAGCCACCTCTCCAACCTAATCCAAAATATCATGGGGGCCTATGAGCTTCTGGCTCAATTTGCCCCTCTTCCTGAATCTCATTACCCCACGCATAGGTGACACCTTCAAAAGGACTTTGTCACCAACCTGGAACTCAATGTCCTTACGATGAAGATCTGCATAGCTCTTCTAACGATCATGCGTTCACTTGTTCGATTATGTCTTGAACCATCTAGGGTCGAAGAACCACTGCCTTAGAACTGTCATCCCAACACACTGGACTCTTTCATCTCCTCCCATACAAGGTCTCAAATGGTGCCATCCCAATACTAGAATGGTAGCTGTTGTTATAAGAAAACTCTATCATGTCTAGCTTGTCCTCTTAGCTCTCACCAAATGATGGCACATAAGCCCTCAACATATCTTCCAAGGTATTGATTGTTCTCTTCGTCTGGCCATCTGTCGCAGGATGAAAGGTTGTACTCATCTTCAATGTCGTTCCCATAAGCTCTTGCAATTCCTTCCAAAATCAAGAAATGAACCTCGCATCCTGATCAGATACTATATCACTAGGCACCCCATGTAGCATCACCACATGATTCCTATAAGCGAAAGCTAGCTCGATCTTCCTCCAAGTATCCTTCATAGGCACGAAATGGGCTAACTTGGTCAACTGATCCACGATCACCCAAATCATGGTATTCCCCTTCTGCGATCTCGAAAGTCCTACCTCAGAATCCTTGGATATAGACTCTCATTTCCATTCCGGAACTTCTAAAGATTGAATCTCAACTTGAGGTCTCCTCTGTTCCCCCTTGAATCGCTGACAGGTCAAACACCCCGCCACAAAATCAGCAACTTCCTTCTTCATCCCCGGCCACCAGAAAGTCTTCTTCAAATCTTTATATAACTTATCCCCACCAGGATGAACCGAATAAGAAGTACAATGAGCTTCAGTCAAAATTACACTCTTCAGCTCCGGATCGTCCAGCACACACCATCGACCCTCAAATCTAACACTCCCATCAACATAAATCGAAAACCTAGGAGTAGTACTCTCCTCTACCCTTTTCTTCCACAGTTGAATCTTCGGATCTGCCAATTGCTTGCTCCTAATGTCATCATACAATCCTGGCTCGATCATCAAGTCACTAGTAGCATCTCCCTTCCTAATCACATGGATTCCCATCTTCGTTACCTCGTCCCTCAGCCACATCAAAGACATCGCAGTGCACTAGGAATGTACACTCTTCCGGCTCAAAGCATCAACAACCACATTAGCCTTCCCCTCGTGGTAGATGATCTCCATATCGTAATCCCCAATTAACTCCATCCATTGTCGCCTCATATTCAACTCCTTGTGGGTATAGATGTACTTCAAACTCTTATGGTCTAAAAACATCTTAAAGTTGGCACCATACAAATAACGCCTCCAAATCTTCAGCGCGAACACCTAGATCATGAGTAGGGTAATTCTCTTGATCAGGCTTCAGCTGCCTCGACGCATAAGCAATCACCCTCTTATTTGCATCAACACACATCCCAAACCACAAATGTTCCTTTAAGGTTTGGAACGCAGTCTCACAGCTCTCGTCCCAGCAAAACTTGTTCTCCTTCCTCATCAATTTCGTCATAGGTCTAGCTATCCTCGAAAAGTCCTCGAAAAGATGATAAAATTGTAATAATTTATAACTATATACAAATAAAAAAAAGTAATTAAATACCTCTCATATGTTCCGGCTCCTTTTTCCTCTTGATATCCTTTTACATGTTGTCCCTTAACCGTCTTGTGCGTGTATCATTGTACCTACTACGTACAATATGCTCTAATCCCGCCGACCAGTCAAATGAGATCTACAAAAAACATTAAGTATTAGTAAAATAAATTATTAATTGAAAATTAGAATAATATAACAAAATATATATATAAATATACCTGAAACTATATACAAAAAACATTTAAGTATTAGTAAAATAAAGTTTGGTATCCTTACTTCCCATGCCTAGAATTTGCTTCTACGGCATCTGTGCTGTCAATGTTGGTTACTTGAGCTAGACTTAGGGACTTGACACCTTGGTGAAACTTTGAGACGATATCCTTCACTAAAGACCTTCTCCGTTCGTTTTTGAGAAATCTTGCTTGAATGAGGCAAGTGTGCATGTTTTGATTGATTCATTTCCATGCTTTACTTGGTTGTTTAGTGTCGTTTTGAATAAATAAAAGGGTTATTTAATAAGATTACTCCAAACTATAAGGGTACTTCTCAAAATACTCCAAACTTTATTTTAACTACTATTACACTCAAGTATTACACTATTTCTCTTGTGACAAAATTGGCCCTTTATTAACCTGTGGCAGCAGGTAAAAGCAAACATGTATCCTACCTTAATATTTACAACATAAACTTCATCTTCTACCTCCTCCATTACACCTTTAATCTGCAACTTTCACTATTCTACTCCTGCAATTTTTTTTCCAGTTTTTTCCTTAATCTCTCCTTTCTTCACCTTCACTAACTCTCCTCCCCCTCCATTTTTTTTATTTATTTATCCCTAATTTCCCCTTTTTTTGCTTCACCATCTCTGCTCCATCAAAACTTTCTCCAAATTTTCAATTGGTGATGCAACGAATAAGAATGCAAATAAATCTAAGGCAATAGAGCCACTTACAACTCTATGTGGAAGCCTAATTACCGCTACGTAAATGGCAAATGTATCCTCTTGCATCTTTATTCATGTCTCCTTATAAATCTCCTCCATTCTTATCTTCATATAACTAACCAATCAAATTCTTTAACTTTCAATACATACCCATCTGCCACTCCAATGTAAACAACAACAAACAATACAAAAAAAATTCTTCAAAAGCTCGATTAATCCACACATGGATCAATGACGTGGCGCACAGTGATTGGATAAAAAGAGAGCACATGGATCAAGCAAATGCATGGACCAGATTGAAAGTAAAACAAGACTAACGGCTGAGATCAAGAGTAACTAGCACACTTGTGCAACAGTCATATTTTGCTAAGTCAATAACAACCCCCATGAAAATAGGACCTGCAGAGCAGGACTCGGGAGAGGACCATGAGAGACGTTGGAGGCAGAACTGGCACTATAAAAGGAAGATAAGATGGAGCGAGCAGGGGACATTCAATTCTCTCACTCTCAAATCAGCACACAAGCATCCGAGCAATTATCAAAGCGAATTCACTCTTGTTTCTTTATTTACGTCCAAATACTCTGTACCACCTCAGCAAGTACTTTTATATTTTAGTGCATATCTTTGGAGGGATTCCGACTCCCCCTGCGGTTTTTCCCACATTGGGTTTCCGCGTCACCAATTCCGTGTGTCACTTATCTTCTTGCATTTTTCCTTACATTATTTCATCGTTTTAGTACTAGTAGAATAGCCACTTTGATCCACCTAACAAGTAAATCACCTAATTAGCAAGTTTTTACCAAAACAGTTTGGCGCCCACCGTGGGGCATAATGGCTGATATCTGCAGTCAAAACAAAACCCCAAACGACCAAATCAATATGTCAGGATCCAGTTCACCCAATACCAGTGGTCCCCCCATGCAACCTTCTATTGGGCATCCTCAGTCAGCCTCGGGAGCACCTAGTATCATTGCCAGTCTGAACCAGCATATCCCATCCACTCTCCAAAGGGAGGCAGTAAGCCAGACCAAGATACCTAAGCCACCGAGGGTGCCAGAGTCCGGGACAAGTCACCATTTAGAGGCAGACTAGGTCCAGCAGAGATAGCAGCCCCATCAGGAGAGAGATCGTGATGGCCACAAATCCCCCAGAAGGACCAGGAAAGCAGCGCCGTGCAGGTCCATATCCAGACCTGCCAGACCCACAGCAGACTCTCATAAGTGGAATGAGCGTCATTCATGATGCCATCAGAAATCTGGAGAGGGACAACCAGAATCTGAAAGAGAGGATGACTGCCCTGGCAAACCAGCAACCAGTATCCAACCTTCCCAGCAACCAGACGTTAGCCTCAGCTACCTACCCGTCCCAAGAGATGCCTTGTGCAAGTCCGGGATGCTAGGTACCGCAGGAACTACTAACTCAATTAGACCTGGCAACGACGTTGCCAGTTCGATCCCTGGGGCATGTTGGGCCAGGGACCTCAACACCCAGCCACTTCGCTCCCCAAGGCTATCCACAAACGTCAGGTAACTTGTCTTCTGGTGCTTCCTTTGTTACTAACCCTTTCTTTGGTACAGGTACTTTGAGCCAACCAATGGCCCATCAGTGGAGGCCCATCATCCACACTCATCCCATGCAGACCGGAGTGACCTACATCCTCTACTCAGGAGAGCAGATCCGAGGAGGAGCAACACCCGGAGGTAGTTTCTTTTGCCCTGCTCCTGGTGTTCCTAACCATTTTGCAGGAACATGAGGAATAGTGGAACAACAACTCCAGGGACCAAGGGACATGATCAACAAGATCCCGAGGATGTCGCACTCTATGGAGAAAGCCACACCTGAGAGCTACGATGATTCCCCTTTCGCGGATGGCATAGCGCTCATCAACGTACCCAAAAGGGTTCAAGCCGCCGGTCATGACGTTGTATGATGGAACTGATGACCCCCTGAACCACATCAACCAGTACAAGTAGAAGATGATGGTAGTCACAACAACAGGTCCCCTGAAGGAAGCATGCATGTGCAAGGGTTTGGATCCACCCTCTCTAGAGTCGCCCTGCAGTGGTTCGTGAGCCTCCCTAATAGGAGCGTGGGAACCTTCGCTGACCTGGTGAACCTGTTCACCCAGCAGTTCGCTAGTAGCAGGAAACCAGAGAAGCAGACCAGTGACCTGTACAGGATACTCAGAAGTTCGATGAATCCACCCGAGACTCCCTGAACAGGTTCAACCAAGAGAAGGTGTTCATCCCCAGATGTGACATCGCTACAGCCATTGAAGCATTTCGCCAAGGACTCCACGAGGACTCATATCTGTACAGGGATCTGACAAAGTACCCATGTGCTACGTTCGAGGATGTGCAGTCCAAAGCCATGGCAACAATACGGTTAGAAGAGGACGCTGAATCCAGAAGAACCACCTACGATATCGACAGGAGCACCAAAAAGGCAGTAACCGACAAGAGGGGTGAAAGATCAAAGCCATATAGCAGGCCCACCGTCAACAAGGTTTCAAAAGGGGCTGACTGGCGAAAAAACCCAAACTTGCCCCTAAAGATCAGCGAGTATGGGTTCTCTACAAGCATGACAGGCTTACTCAAAGCCCTGAATGAGCTAGGTGGAAGGGTAAGGTGGCCTAAGAAGTCAACTGGAGACAAGAGCCCAAACAAGAGGGACCATAGCAGGAGGTGTGATTTCCATGATGACGTCGGCCACAACACTGAAGACTGCGTAGCCTTGCGCAAGAAGGTCAAGCATCTCTACGGGGCAGGATACCTCAACAACCTACTCCCAAAAAGAAGTAGACCCGGTAAAATAAACGCCACGTATCAAGTGCTACCTTCTCCACCCCCTCTTTATAGTAAGGTTGTCAATGTAATTACAGGTGATTCAGAGCTATGTGGGTTACCCTTCTCTGCCGCCAAGAGACATGCTACAGAAACAAAGGAGGACAGGCATAAGACCTCCTGCATGGTGAGCAGGATGGACCTACCAGCAGTCTCCTTCGACGAGACAGACGCACAGGGTATAGAAGAGCAACATCATGATGCACTAGTAATTACCCTGTCAATTGGGAATTGTCTGGTGAAGAAAATCCTGGTAGACATAGGGAGTTCAGTGAACCTCCTCATGTTGAGCACCCTCAAGAATATGGGGCTCAGTGAGAAGGACCTGACCAAGAAGGCAGTACCCCTGGTGAGATTCAGTGGTGAAACCACGAGATCACTAGAGGAAATAGTTATTCCTACTTTTGCTGGTGGAATTAATAAACAAGTAAGATATTTAGTTATTGATGGTCCATCTACTTACAATGTTATCATTGGCAGGCCCTAGATCCATGAAATTAGAGCAATATGTGGGAAATATCGGTATACTTCCCTTTAAAGTTTTCGGATTATAATGAAATTATAACTATATGAATTTCTAGTCATAAATGAAATTGCATAATATAAACAAAAGATTAAGAAATAACCTTCGGTCCTAGATAAAGGCCTAAGAACAAATACCAAAGTAGGTATTCTCTTAATCGTAACACCCAAGATGGTTCAAGAAATGCCTTCGTCGTGCTAGAACGAATACCCAAAATTACTTCTAATTTTGTGTGTATATTGATGATGAATATGAAGATGAATGAGAGAGATCAAAATCCGAATTTTTCTCTTCTTTTTCTTTTTGTGTGTGCCGTGAGATCCTTAAGGCAATTAGGGTTTTCTCCTTCTTTTATTACTACCTCCTATAACCATGTATCAAGAGGAAAGAATAAAAAAAAACCTAGTTTCCTTATATAACTCAACCTCTATTAGGTAGTTAGCATCTCATTTTAATATGTACATAATGTAATATGTATTCTAATTATTATTAGTAATGGACCGTCACATATACCGAGTAATGCCGGACCAATACACTATAATAATATTGTGTAATACATATCCGCCAACTAAATATAACAGTTTACATTTAGTTTAGACCAACATTATATACATGGATTAAATATAACATTTTATATTCAATTACCAGCTAACATTATTTAATCGTTATTAAATAATCGTATCATCATCACATTGACTAAACTTTTAGTCAAATACATCGACTAACCTTTTAGTCGTTTAATAAGGCATCAATATGATTATTTCCTCAAATAATCACATCTCTCAAACACATCCTTTAGGTGTGACTTTTAGGGATCAGTTGATCACCACCATCTGTATGACAATAACGTCAAACTTATCTAGCAAGCCAACCGTTATCGATAAACGTTAATCAACTGATTGTAATACAAAGTATACCCTGTGAACCTTAGCTGTTATCACACTAACTGTGGAGGACACTAGCTCCAACACAATACCCTCGACGTACCACCAGTGCATAAAGTTCCCAACACCATGGGGAGTACAAGAGGTACGAGGAGACCAAGAGGAGGCCAGAGGCTGTTACAAGGATGCACTGAAGCAGACCGCCATCCCGCCAGCATAGCAATTACAGAGCCATCATGTCCATGAGAAGTATGTGGAACCCCCTCAAGAAGAACTTGATCATATCACATTGGACATGTTCCACCCAGAGCGGACCGTACTGGTAGTATCAGACTGCAGCAGGGAAAATCCAAGAAGTAAGGTATCCAGAGTTGCTCTCAAATGTGGTAGTGGTCCCAAAGAAAAACAACAAGTGGAGGGTGTGAGTGGACTTCACCGATCTGAATAAAGCATGTCCAAAAGATCTGTTCCCCCTGCCACATATTGATGCCATGGTTGACGCCACAGCAGGACACAAAATTCTAACCTTCTTGGATGCCTGGAGTGGGTACAACCAGATCAAGATGCACCCTGCAGATCAAGAGAAAATGGCATTCCAGTCAGAACATGGGTTGTACTGCTACAACGTAATGCCCTTTGGGCTCAAGAACGCAGGATCAACCTACTAGAGACTGGTCAACAGGATGTTCAAGAAACAGATAGGAAATACAATTGAGGTCTATATTGATGACATGGTGGTGAAATCAAAACATGCTATGGACCACATACAGCATCTCGAAGACACCTTCAGCGCCCTCAAGGAGTATAAAATGAAATTAAACCTCCTAAAGTGCACCTTCGGAGTCTCCTCGAGAAAATTCCTAGGGCACTTAGTGACACGGAGAGGCATAAAGGCAAGCACGGAACAGATACAAGCACTATTTCAGCTAGAGTCCCCTCAGAAACCGAAGGACGTGAAAAAGCTGACAAGGAGGGTGGCAGCCTTGAACCGGTTCATCTCAAGGCCTTCAGATAAGTGTCGCCTCTTCTATGATATCCTGAGGAAGAATCAGCGATTTGAGTGGACAGAAGAACACGAAAAGGCATTCCAGGAACTGAAGCGGTACCTGAGCAGTCCACCCCTTCTTTCAAAAACAGAGCCTGGAGAACACCTCTACCTATACCTGTCAGTGACGGAAGCATCCGTCAGCTTAGTACTAGTACGAGAAAAGGATGGGCAACAACACCCAGTGTACTACGACGGTAAGTCTCTGCTACCTGCAGAGACAAGGTACACAACACTTGAAAAACTTGTACTAGCTTTAGTAGTATCATCCCATAAGCTGAGGCGCTACTTTGAGGCCCACCCCATCGTCGTAGTAACCAGCTACCCCCTGAAAGCAGTAATGAGGAAACCGTAACTGTCAAGCAGAATGGCCAAGTGGTCCATCCACCTTAGTGGCTTCGACCTTAGGTTTGAACCCCGAACATCAATTAAATTGCAAGCCCTAGCAGACTTTGTATCAGACTTTAGTCCTGCTCTACAAATAGGCAGACCAGGAGGTCCTAACCCTAGAAGGGAAGAGATTGGATCAACCCTGGCTATTAGACATAGACGGAGCTTCAAACATGAGAGGAACCGGGGTTGGCATAGTCTGGAGGTCTCCATAGGGAGACATGATAGTACAGGTTGTACGCTGCGAATTCAGAGCCACCAACAACGAAGCAGAGTATGAGGCCTTAATCCTAGGCCTACAATTAGCGCTTGATCTAGGGGTGCAGAGCATCTCAGTATGCAGTGATTCACAATTGATTGTGAACCATGTCAACGAAGAGTACACCGCCATATATTCTAGATTACCTAAAGGTTGCGAAAGAGCTATCTCTCAAGTTTCAGCTGTTTGTTATAAGGCATATCCCCATGGACCAGAACGCTGAGGCAGACGCTCAGGCTACCCTGGGGGCAACCTTCAAACCTAGTACCCTCTCCAGCATACCTATTGTGGACATACTAAAACCAGCGGTAGACAAAGAAGAGCAGGGTAACTGTGGAGAGTCCAAGACTCGAACACGGTGGTTAAAGGAGGCATGGGTACTAAGCAATACTGAAGGACAGGAAGAAAGCCAGCCAAACTGGAGGAAACAGTACCAGGATTGGCTACAACACGACATACTACCAGCAGACAGGAAGGAGGTAAGAAGTTTTAAGATGCGTGCCTCTCGCTATATACTAATCGATGATATCTTGTTCAGGAAATCTCTGGGAGGCCCTTACTTACGATGCCTCGGAAAAGAGGAAGCAGAAACTGTCTTGCATAACCTCCACAGCGGCGAGTGTGGAAATCATGCAGGGGCAGGAACCTCTCCAACAAAGCACTACGACAAGGATACTTCTGGCCCACCATGCGCAAAGACTCCATGCAATACGCCAAGAAGTGTGACGCATGCCAGAGACTCGCTGCAGTAACCCACCAACCTACAGAACCCCTGCATCCAGTCATCTCACCATGGCCCTTCATGAAGTGGGGTATGGACATCGTGGGAAAACTACCTAGAGCCCCTGGGAACAAGGTCTTCATGCTAGCCATGACTGATTACTTCTCCAAGTGGATAGAGGCAGAATCATTCTCCCAGGTGACAAAAAGACAAGTCATATCATTCATCAAACACAACATCATCTGTAGATTTGGGATACCTTCAGAGATAGTATGTGATAATGGGTCCCAGTTCATCTCCAACCAGACCAAGGCCTTCTGCGCCAAGTAGAACATCACATTACACAAATCCACTCCCAGGAACCCCTAGTCTAATGGCCAAGCAGAGTCCAGCAATAAAATAGTAATTGACAACTTAAAAAGAAGATTGGAAGAAGATGGGGGCAGGTGGGCAGAAGAACTCCCTCTGGTACTCTAGTCCGACAGAACTACACCTAAGGTAGCTACTGGCCAAACACCATTCAGCTTGGTCTTTGGCGCAGAGGCATTCATTCCCACGGAAATAAGATTACCCACACACAGATATAGGTGCATAACTGAAGATAAAAACCAGGTGGAGATGGCCAGCAACATGGATACAGTAGACGAACTGAGGACAATTTCACAAGTAAGGTTGGCCTCCTACTAACAGATGGTGGCAAGAAGTTACAACAAGAACATCAAAATCAGGGTCCTGCAGGTAGGAGACATGGTACTCAGGAAACTTTTCCAACACTAAGAATCAGCAAGCTGGGAAGTTCGCCTATAACTGGGAAGGACCCTATCAGGTGGAAAGCATAGTAGGCAACAGAGCATACAGGCTAATGACTATGGAAAGGGAGATCATATCCAAACCCTGGAACATAGTCCACCTCAAGAGGTACTACCTCTGAAACAGGCTTCGCAAGCCAGGCACCCCCAGGTATGGTACCTTGACATCCTTCGCAGACAAACAAACAAAATCTTTCACAACCACAAAAGGATTTTTATTTTACGTAATACCTTCGAATAAAAATTTGTAGAACAATTCAATTATTGTTAGAACATATCATTGGCCTTTGCTTTCAAAATATTCAAAGTAGGATTTACTTTAAAATTTATTTTTGCCAAAAGTACTCTCAGATTATTCAAAACATGTTTGGCTGCCCACTGACCTCCTCCCTGAAGGAGTCCTACTAACCTTGGAAGGCAGTCTGCCATACCCAGACTAGTAGAAAACTCTTCCACATGTACAAACAGCGTGCGTGTGGCGAATAAAGGGTCCAGCCCCTACTCAACCACCACACACCCCCACGTAGCGTGGCCCCTACTCAGATATATGACGATGGTGATCAGTTGATCCCTTGAGGTCACACCGAAAGGACGATTCCCTTATCAAGTAAGTTAATTAATTGTATAACGATACAGATTAATTAATCCCTTAAACAGAACAAGTTTACAAGTGAGAAACATATCTTATTGTAATATGATTAAATAAGATTCTACAATATATTTGTTATTTTAGAATGCTTAATGTTTATGAAACATTTGAGATAAGCATGATTGGTCGATTATGATTACAATTAGTTATAGATCATACTAACCAAATATGAGATGACCCATTTTATGTATATGTGATTATAAATTATTACTTAAAATGTTAAGTTTAATTTATTTGACATTAAATTGTATTTAAATTAGTTACATACATAATTATATTATAAGATAACATGTCACATGTGTAACAAAGGACAAAATCATAAATATAATATGGACTCCATTTTAAGTCACAAAACCGGCTATATGGGTGGTTGGGTAAGGATTAGGCTTTAATGTGTTGCTAATGATGATAAGACAATATGATTACTAAGCCTAAAACCTATAGCCACCCTACCAACGTGATTAGGCAAAAAGTAAAAGCATGCCCTCCCTTCCCAAGGGGTATACCGGTTTTGGTGAGGCTATTAAGAGGATGTTTTCCTCTTATGATGTCCATCTTAATCTCATATCAAAAACATACTACATCTCACTAGAAATAGACATATACTTAGAAACTTTAGAAGTTTCATAGAACTTGTGCTTTGTAGCTTGAACTCGACATTTCTAAGGTAGAAATTTCGAGTGTCATACTTGTTCTTAAGGGTACTTAACTATTGTACTAGTAAATCAATAGTTGAGTGATTTAAGGGTAAGTCTAGGTGCAACTTATAGGAGGGTTCCTACTCTTGGAACTTTTGGAAATTCATCCTAAATCATCTAGATCAAGAACAAGTACAAGAAGGTGTCTTGTACTTGTGCCCATACTCAAATAATAATCAATGTGAGAAACTTTTTCTTTATCTATTTCGATTTAAATAGTTAGTATGTAACTAGATCTTAAAACTAATTAAAGAGTTAATTAATATTACTTAAGAAATGTCTTAAGTGTAGGTATATGAACCTAACACTACCGACAATGCCGGCCCACAAACAGAAATACACCAAATTCGCGCTACACACAGTAAGTACAAAATTACTAAACAAGTCATTCATAAAAGGCAAAATAAGCCCGCCACACCACGGACTTTATATTGTTTTTACACAGTACCACCAAAAAAGGTACCACCAAAACCAAAAGCAAGAGTTCAACAAAATATAGAAAATGAAAGCAAAGTGCCACATGCACCTAAGATTTGGCCTCTTGGCCACCATCTCCACCATCTCCACCATCACCACCATCGCCACCATCATTATTGCCTCCTGCGCCTAACTCTGGCTTTGCATCAACAGGGACCTGCTCTGGACCAGCTGTCGCCTATTCTCCAGTTGGGGCTTCCTCCACCTCCACCTCCTCCTCTTCCTCGGAGTTATCCACCTCATTCAGGAAGCTCATATCCGTCTTGGTTGGGAAGAGCTCATCAAACACCTTCTCTTCCTCCTCTAGGTCCCACGAGACATGCTGCTCCCCAGACTATAACTCCTTCAGGCACTGGATCTTGGACTCCCGGGCAGCATAAAACACCACCTGAGAGAGATCCTTCTTCAGGGAGAGGAGCTGGCCCTCAAAAACTTTCAGCTTGTCCTTCGCGCCTTTCATACCACTTGAGAGGGAGCGATTCACCTTATGCGTCCTAGTCAGCTGGTCCTCCATCACCTTCACCTCAGCTTGAGCCTTTACTAGTTGAGCCTCCAAAGATGTGCACCTCTCCTGTGCGTTGTTCACCTCCCTGACCATCCGCACATGATCCTGGCGGAGGAAGAGGGCCTTCTGAAAGGTCTACACCAAAAAACAAATAATGAAACCAAATGTACTTGCTCGACATAGGGTCATACCAAGGAATAAACAAAGGAGCATACCTTGATGGCATCCTTAACAGTAGAGTCCAGGGTCGCCGGGATGGGAGTAGAGCTGAGGGAATACTGAGACCCAGGCAACAAGAATTGGCCCATCAACGGCCAAAACAGGACATCTCCCTGAACCCCATAGCCTGGGGAATGGTGAGCTTGGTAGGGGGTAGAGTTGGAGCAGGACGAAGAGCCACGGTATGCAGAGGGTGTACAGATATCGGTTCTCCTCAGAGGGAGGAGCAGTAACCTTCTTCTTTCTGGGGGCAGAAGAGACAGCACCCCCAGTCAACTTTCTTTTCTTCTTAGCCATAAATTGGCTCACATCTGAAACACACAGACTTTACCATCACATACAAAACATAGCATACATCCGTCCTAATGCGCAAGCAATCAAGGAACTCACCATACGATATCTTCACTTCAGCATCACTTTTAAACTCACTGATCTCCTCCACAGAAGCAGAATCCTCCTCAGCAGCCTCATATGATTTCTCAACCACCCCGCCAAACTTTAAAGTCAGGAGCCTGGGGAAATTCCTTTCATCTTCAAAGAGGCCCAACAGCTTCCTCACGGCTGAATCGTCGAGCGAAGGCTTGGGCTGTTTAAAACCTGCACAGAAAAGTCAGTATACCTGGTGAGTTAACAAAACAGACAGAGAAAAAGACAAGGGAGTAACTTCTAAGCGACTCCACTTATCAAGCAATTAGGTAGGCTGAGGAACAATGGAGTCGAGTTTGACATAGATGAAAAATTTAAACCACCCCCCATCTTTCACCTTGGTGGGCATAAGGATGTTGGGTACCCTACCATCAACCATCCAAAGGGTCATCTGAACGGGACCCAGCGGGCGGTACAGGTACATGTGGGCCACGTCGACTAAGGTGAGGCCCAGATCATGATCGTCGTTCAAGACACACATGGAGACTAGTATTCTCCATGCATATGGAAAGATCTGGCAGGCGACCAGGCTGTTAAACTTCAGGAACTCCTGAATCAGGTTTGGGAATGGAAATACAAAACCTAGCAGGAAAGGGTACTCATACAAGTACGCCCACCCCGCACGATAGGCGTCAGCCCTCTGACGAGGGCGAGGGAGGTGGATAACAGCATCCACTTTCAGATCGTAACGAGCACGAGTTGTAGGGAGGTCTTCCTCTGTATACGCTGAATCACAAGCATATACTCCGGTAAGAACTACCGTGGAAGGAAACTCTTCCTCGTCGGTACCAGTAGAGGAGGAACCATGCGATTTTCTAACGGATTTGCGACCCATTCTCAGGAAAATCAAAGAAAAATAAGAAGGATTATCTTGAATAAATTGGGAGAAGTGAGGAGAGTAAAAAAGAATGAGGGGTTTTGAGAGAAAGCTAGGGAGACAAGATGCAGCAAGCATGGGAAATTCAATTCTCTCACTCTCAAATCAGCACACAAGCATCCGAGCAATTATCAAAGCGAATTCACTCTTGTTTCTTTATTTACGTCCAAATACTTTGTACCACCTCAGCAAGTACTTTTATATTTTAATGCATATCTTTGGAGGGATTCCGACTCCCCCCGCAGTTTTTCCCACATTGGGTTTCCGCGTCACCAATTCCTTGTTTCACTTCTCTTCTTGCATTTTCCTTACGTTATTTCATCGTTTTAGTACTAGTAGAATAGCCACTTTGATCCACCTAACAAGTAAATCAGCTAATTAGCAAGTTTTTACCAAACAAAGACTAAGTATTTCCTGCATCACAAACATATCCAATTGGCCGATATATTGTAGAAATCGATTACCAAGAACAATAGAGTAAAGGAATGATTTGCTGATGGTGATGGTAGTGGGTGGTGGAGGAGGGGTTGTCCAGTGAGATTTGATTTTTTTTGGAGTGGTGTCATTATTTATTAATGTGTTTATTAGAAGAATGATGCATTTTTTTTATAAATATTATTATTAAACAAAATTTAAGATGGTAATGACCTGCAAAGCAGCCAGCAGGTAATCGGTCATCTAATTCTATTTTGAGAGAGGGTATCCATAAGTTGGGTTTATTATGAGTTAAATTATAGTGTAGAGTATTTTGAGAAGACCCCCTATAGTTTGGATTATTTATATTAAATAACCCTAAACAAAATTGTAGCAATACCTCACTTGCCTTGCAATAGGGCACTTCCCCTCATGAAGTGTCAAATTGTGAGTTGAAAGGGCTCCGGGTGAAGCTGTAATACCCTGTGTTTTATAATAAATTTTATTCGGAAATTTATTTATTAAATAATTATTTTTCGAGTTTAATTATTTAACTCGTATTTAACGTTTACTATCTATATTTTGTTATTTTCCATTTTTACCTAATTTGGATGGGTTAAACTGTCCGTGCACGATTTGACTATATAAATTAAATAGCTACTTTCTTATACGAATGCTCCGAGCGCTTTAATTGTACTAAATCCGATTTGTAATTGGATTATCCCTCTTATGAGCTAATGGATCAGAAGCCCACTTAAATTTCTTTATAAATTTAAACTTTAACCTAGCATTTAGGTTGATCTCCCTTCTTTTTGAATTGTTTTGTGCGTGCGTTTTTGCCGCAGTGATTCTCTTTGCCCTTTCTTTTCATCCTTCTCCCTTTTCACTCCATTTTTATGCAACGTTTTTCATCCAAATCAAATATAAATTATATATTATAATCTTGTCTCTTACTTCTACAATATATTATATTCAAAATATTTTAAAGGGAGTCGATTGTATGGAGTTTAGACTTACCTTTAACCTTTAGGTATTTTATATTTGATGGGTAAAGAAGAAGAATAAGAAGAAGATGTCTTTCTTTTGGGCGTTTAAGAGGAGAATTTGCGTAGTATTATATTTATTGCGTCGTAAAGGTACTTAGGTGTTATCCTTTAATTGTGTTTATAGAAAGTGAATTATCAACATTATATAATGACCGGATTGTATGATTAATTGATTGCGTGGTTATTTATGCTTATGATTCACATGTATAATTTCATTTAATGTTGATTTTGTTATTCTATTTTCAATTATTCATTTTGTGTGCAAACTAGGGTTCAAAGCGCGAACCCTAATGTCGTTGGTGGTGACGAGACCGTGGGAGCGACGTAGCCTACAATTTCAGCCTTCTCCTTGTGGGAGATTTTAGGGTTTGCTTCCTTTTGAAGTATTACGGTTTTGGTTTACAATGTTAAGGTTATAGTGTATTTGACTATAACTTCGTACGTAAGCTGCCCTGGTTATACTCCAATGAACTATAACTTAGAAAGTGACGTTATGGTGCGGTGTACTATAAAAAATCTCGTTGTGGTGACATGACGGTTAGTACCGTGGAGTCGACCCATCGATGAAGGTGTTATAGAGGACTAAAATCTGATGGAAGAGAGTTGTAGTTGATGATGTTATAACCTCGCGCATATAACTTAGGTTATAATTTGGGTTACTGGAACTTCACTAGGGTTAAGTGAAGGTTATAGTATACGGTACTATAATATTGCGTTGTTATATGCTTTTGTATCTGGTGTTATGGTAGCTCGAATTATAATATGACCTTCGAGGTGTAATGTTATAGGTTCAGAAACTATAACCTTTGGTCAAATGTGCTTGTTTATGTGTGGTGTTATGGTCAGTTGGATTATATAACATTATGTTTACATATAGTATTGATTACTCTTACTCAATCGATTAGTTGAGTAGTTAGTTATATTGTTCTTGAGTTGAGTCGTGACGTTGTTCACACATTATTGGACAGTCAGTTATATTATTCCTGAGTTGGGTCGTGACGTTGTTCACACATTGGTTAGTACATTCAGTTATACTGTGCATTTGTTTGTTTAGTGGTTGTATAGATGACGATTGTATCAGTTATATACTATTCGGAATGAACTAACGCCGCCCTTTTGGGAGTTTATTTTGGTCTATGTTCGGGGGGTGATTAGAGGTAGTGGTTATACGCTTTGGTCCCCGAGTGTCGTTCAATGTACAGTTAATGCATTGATAGTCTGGCTAGGTCTTAGACATATAGGAAGTGGTTATACGCTATACATAGTACCGTGGAGGTAGTGGTTATACGCTCCACACTGAAGAGGGAGTGGTTATACGCTATGCCAAGTTAGAGGCAGTGGTTATACGCTCTAATGGGCGTTCGCTCTATTTGCTATGCTTTGATGCTAGCAATGTGCCTTATGTTGCTATGGATCGTGTGCTACTTTGGGTCTTGAATGTATTCATGGTCTAGTGGTTGCATATGGTATAAGTCTGTAGGATTGCATTCATATAAGTTGTGGTTCCGTTTTGGTAAGTTCGAATGTATATCATATTGTATGTGTAGATTGCTTCACATGTCCTTTATGATTACTGTGTGTTGTTATAAATTGTTATTAATTCAGCATGTTGTAAACATGACTAGGAGAGCATCTAGTTACTCCCGACTGATTGTCGACCCCTCATTCTCAGGTTGAAGTGATTGCTGCTTGTCTGGATGCTTGGGATGGAAAGACTCGTGGCGAGACAAATAAATTGTTTAGGAAGTTAATCTAGTTTAAGGATATTAATAATGTATTAGTTTAGATTTGGATTTGAGTACCGATCCGGATCGGCAGGGTGTTTCCGCCAACTTGACCCTATTTCATCTTTATACTAAGATGGATTATTTATTATTATAATATTTCTCTTGTTTTATAATCCAGAGTGTTACAGAAGCTAAACCTGATCCGGATATATGAGTCTTATTTCAACTTAGGTCACTTACTCGGGGAAGAGTTAGACTCAAGTGTGGAGAATTTTGATGACTGTTTATTTTGTCGTAATTCTCCCTTCTTTTCTATACTTTTTTATCGGTCTTCATATGGTTTTGCTTGCATTTTGGATCCCTATTTCCCGTTATATGAATTTGTACCTCATCTTGCAGAGTTTGAGACGTAAATGAGGAATGAGAGCAAGTGAAGCGGTTTTGGAACAAGAAGATGGAAAGAAGAGGAAGAGTTGCTGAGAAGAGGTCGGTTGGGGACCCCCCCCCCCCCCTCCCCCCCCTTGAGTCAAGTGGAAATGTCATGAGCTTCCTAGCCGGGCAGGCCACCGCTGGCCGGCTGGGAAACCGAGAAGATGGAAGAAGTCAAGTGGAATTGGCAGAAGCTTCCTAGCCGGGCAGGCCACCGGCAGCCGGCTGGGAAACCACAAAGATGAAAAGAAGATGAAAGTGTCAGCGGCCTCCCAGCCGGTGTGGCCACAGTCTATGCGCACCTGACACTCGATTTTTGAAGATTTTTTTATCATGAGCCTCCCAGCTGGGTAGGCCATTAGCGGCCGGTCGACCGGTTGGGATGACTTTTCCGTATTTTCCAAGTCTTTTGTTATTTGACCTAATTAATGATGTAAACTATAAATACCCCGCTTCGTTATTCATTAGGTTGAATTCTTTAAGCATAAAACCTTAGAAATAGATACTCTAGTTAGTTTAATCCTTTCATTAGCAAGCTCTAATATTTCCTTAATCAATTTTAATCTTCATTAATTTATATTGAATTATAGTGTTGTTGGGTTGTTATCAAGAGATTGAAGAAATTATTCTTCCATTCAATCCAAGTTCTTATCTTTATTGCTTGTTGGTTTCATTTTCTTCTCTTTATCTTGTTTTGATCCTATTTCACTTTCATAATTGTCTTAATTAGTTGAATAATTGTTTGAATATTATGCTTTCTTTCTTGCCAGCTTTGTTCATTAACATGTTTTCTTTTATTACCATTAGCACGAAGAAGTAGACTCCATTTTAGGGTCTAGGGGCATATTAGGTAGATTAGAGGGGGTGATAACGGGTTGCTGATGTTGGGATTTGAGTGATTGACTTATATTCTTGTTCATGCATGATAAGTGTTTGGTGAATTATTTGAATGAAAATTTGAATCTTTCATTATCTTTTTTTGCTATTGTTGAATCGAAAGTTAAAGGGTAGTGTTAGTTTATCATGTTCAAGATAAGTTTAGTTTGATGATTATGAAAACTCGTTCATCTAAGCTTGAGAAGAACCCTTGATTGAAAGATTTGGGTTGGCTTAAACATTGTTTGATTACTTTTATCCTTGTTTACTCTTGCATCTCCCTCTCCCTACCTAGGGTGAACCCAAATACCCTATATTTCTTTTTATCAATTTCATTAATCTATCTTTTCATCGTCATGTTTGTCTTTAGTTTAATTAATTACCTCACCTCTCTTGTTTAGGCTAAACTAGACTAAAACCTTGCTAAGTATCAATCTCTGTCGTCCTCGTGTTTGATTTCATAGTACTATTTGAGTTATATTGTTTGATTTATTTGGTTGTGATGACTTTTAACCTCATCGCCTAGCTACTGCCTTTAGTCTTCAGCTTGGACTATTGAA
Source organism: Heliosperma pusillum (assembly GCA_022085475.1). NCBI lineage: Eukaryota > Viridiplantae > Streptophyta > Magnoliopsida > Caryophyllales > Caryophyllaceae > Heliosperma > Heliosperma pusillum. The sequence continues at coordinate 35,364 of JAIUZE010012934.1, forward strand.
AACTGAGTGCTTGGATTTGGGAACTTGTATTTATAAATTTGGATACTTTGATTTGGTTTGTAATTGATACGAATTTCGCAGAGGAATAAAGTAACAAAGATATGTGATTAACGAACTAGACCTATAGTTCGATAATCGTGAGTCAAACCAAGACCTATTGATTTGATACTCGAAGAACTACGCAAGAAAACGCGATCTTACGAAGCCAAAAGAATTGCATGCAACAACTCAAGAAAGTTTCACACACAGTGAGTTTTGTTTTCAACTTTGAATGTCTTTCTTATTCTAAGTAACTAGCTTAAATAGCCAAAAGAGATAATTGAAAAGTCTCTTATCATCCTAAGAATTAACTAGCTAAATTAAGGAGAATTAACTAGCTAATTACAACCATTAAACTCAACAAAATAAATAACACAATTAACTACATAGGTATTAATTCCCTCCACCCTTTGATTAGCAAAATGAAATAACTTAATAAACTATGCTAGTCGGACTCAAACAAAGACACCAAATAAACGTATTGTTTCAAGCTCGCAAGTCCAGCCATCGTAGTTGCTACGGACCTAGCCATTTCCGTATCATCCGCCCTTTCTTCAAAAAGAATTGCCCCAATTCTTGTACCTACTAATGTCGAGATAAGGGCTAGCATTTTTTATACAACACGTGCCTTTCCTTTGTTGCCCAATGCCCGGATCAAAAACGAATACACCTATAATAATGTCAAGACTCATCTCATTTTTCACCGTTGAAACATACTCTTGTACCTTCAAATCAATCAAAGAATAATCGCGATAATTCATAAACCCGTTAGGATTTATTATGTTCATGCAGAAGTTCAATTTTGCAATCCCTATTTCGAAGTTGTGACCCGAACCAAGTGAACAAAACGACTCCCTTGCAAATACATCAACCATGTCCTCTTTACTATAATCGTCAAATATAGGAGGATGATTGAAATCAATGGAAGAACCATCATTATAAACAATATGCTCTTCACCCTTAGAAAGTAACAGCTCATCAAAATCATCAAAGAACGGAGGTAAATCCAAATTTAAGAAATAATCAGACTCCTCTTCAATTTCTTCATAAAAGCATAAACCTTTTTTGTGATTGAAATTTTTAAAAGGGTCCATCTTTTTTTTTCTCCTGATGAACAGTACTTGACCGTGAACAGTAACTTTTTTTTTGATGAACAGTACCGTGAACAGTAATTTCAATTTTTTTTTTTTTTGAAAATAAAATTTGGGCGAGCCTAAATGCCTAGGACCGTCTCGATAAAAGGAAATCAAGAGCCGAAGCTCTGATACCACTTATGATGTGATTGAGCAGCGGAATAAGACATGATTTGTAACCGGGATATTTGCCAACACTAGACCTATAACATTAACAATGGGAAATCACTCAATACGCGTCGAATGATTTGTTCTTAAGTTTTGGAATACGCGTCCCAACTCTCAAGCTGTGATTGAACTCGCTCAAACACCCATGTTCTCACAATTAACAACGTTAATTTGCAAACAGGAAATTCTTTTTCTTATTCAAAATCTTGTGTAAATCTTATATTTTTGATCATACAAAACTAGGCCTTAAATAGCCATTATCACACGCCTACTATGGCTGGTCAAACCAGGCAATAAACAACCCAATTAAGGCTCTTAAAGAGGCTCTTAATTAGGCTAAACATACCTATTATGGCAGCCCTATAACAGCTATAAAAACTAAATCCTATGCAGCCATAAACAAGCAATTAACACTAGTTTTATGACTACAATTAACTCCTACTTATGACTTTCTAAAAGCTACATTATTGGACATAAAATGCAAGACTTAAATGACAATAAAACAGGAATTAAAATGACAGCTATGAATCAGTCAATTGGACCGTTGCATTAGGCTTGATGTGTAAATGACAGCTATGACTCAGTCAATTAGACCGTTGCATCAGGCTTGCTGTGTAAATGATAGCTACGACTCAGTCAATTACACCGTTGCATCAGGTTTGCTCGGCTTCAATGGCTCCGTATTCAATGAAAGCTCGAGATACATTGAACCATCCCGAGATTCATATAGCCAACCCCAAAATAATCATCGAAATGCCTTAAATTGATCTCCGACTTTCATTGAATTCGTCCCTCCAATGACCCGTATATGTACTCGTATCATCCGCCCTTTCTTCAAAAAGAATCGTCCCGATTCTTAGATCTTTCATTGTCGAGATGTGCTGCTGATTTGTGCCCATTATTTGATGCTTGAGAGTTGGGACGCGTATTCCAAAACTTAAGAACAAATCATTCGACGCGTATTGAGTGATTTCCCATTGTTAATGCTATAGGTCTAGTGTTGGCAAATATCCCGGTTACAAATCATGTCTTATTCCGCTGCTCAATCGCGTCAGTAATATACTCCCTCTAATTTTACATGTTCTTCCCTTTTCTTTTGGACACAAGTATTAAGAAAATCATTTTGAACCACACAAAACACACTACCCCACATTCAATTAAATTTGGATCACACAACTACTCACAAATAAGGAAAGAGGGAACATCACCACACTTAGCTCAAAATGGAAGGAGGGAAGAAGATGAAAAATTGGAGGGAGTATAACTTAACTTATGATGTTTAAATGTTTCTTTATTGCCTCTTTTGATGTCCGACTTCTGGAAACCGAAGGGGTGACATCCCTATTTGCTTTGGCCGGGTGAATGGGTTGTTACACCCATTCTCATTGAAGAGAAACACATTTCCTCACAAGAAGAGAATGAACCAAATGTCGCCATTTTAACGACAAATGTGACATTTGTCATGAATAATTGTTATAGCTTAGAAAATTGTTCTGGTTACATTTCGTCTTAAATGAGTCACATTTACTCCGTCTTCAACCTGTGACAAAAATTAACCCGTATTCAGCAAGAGTTAGACCTTGTTCTTTCTGGTTGATAGGAGATGAACTATTCTGAACTTAACTGTATCGAGATGAACTGATCTGAATGAAACTGAGTTGAACATAGTTTAACTAAAATGAACTCACAATAATAATGATAATGAACTGTGGGCGTTAAGCATCGGCATAACCTTATTCATGACACCTTATTCGACATTTGCTATAGGTCTGATATTTCTACGGGTAGGGACATGGCGGATCTCTTCGTCATACGGATTTGCTGCTTTATTTCTGGGACAGAGGATGTGATGTGTGTGTTGATTTAACGGGGTCTTCCCCCTTGACTCAGACTGGGATTATCGATTTTGTGCCCGGACGGGTTGTCGCTAATTTCTTGTAAATTTGTTATTGATCTTAATAAAAGTTGTGGAAAAAAAATAAAAAAAAAAATTAAGGTGGGCAGAATTTTAACTGGTAGAGCTAACTGAACTGAATTAAATGGAGGTACGATGAACTAAAATGAGCTGAAATTAAGTCAACATAATTAGGCCTTTTCTATTAGGATACACGAATTCTCATTGAAAACGGACACTTTTCGTCACAAGCTGAAAACGGGTAAAATGTCACCATTTAACGACAACTTGTTTTGACTAAGAAAATTAAGTTTGATTATCTTTTGTCTTAAATGAATCACAATTATTGTGTATTAAACTTATAAGGAAATATAACCCGTTTTCAAGTAGCGTTTTTGATTTGGATATGGGTTTAGTAGTATCGTCGGTTTTGGCAGTGAGTGGTTAATTAGGTGGTGACACGCTTACACGCGTATCTGCTAATTAATGGCGTCAAATAGCACTATAAACACTCCTTCCCCCTTTTGACCAAATCAAACACAACTTTTGTGTTGCATCTTATATCAATATATCACCTTTCCCTCATAAACACTCTCTTTCCTCCAACTACTTCCAGCGATCGCACCATGTCAGGTTACGGCTATCCTCACAACCAACCCGGCTACGGTTACGGTGGTCCACCTCCTCCCGGCCAACCTTACGGCGCACCACCTCCAACCTCCCAACCGTACGGCGCACCACCTCCTACCGCTCAACCCTACGGCGCACCTCCCTACGGTGCACCACCTCATAAAGATGACCACTCTCATTCCTCATCCGGGTCGGATTACCCAACCGCTCAACCCTACGGTAAACCCGATAATAAACCCCATAAAGACGACTACTACTCTCATTCCTCCCCCGGACCGGGACCGGGTTACCCATCGGCCCCGCCCTCTCAGTACGGATCATCCTACGGGGGTAAACCCGATAAACCCCCAAAAGACAGCTACTCTCACTCAGCAGCTGGGCCGGGTTACCCATCCGCTCCACCGTCTCAGTACGGGTCGGCCCCGCCCTATGGGAAGCCGGATAAACCCCCAAAGGAAGACTACTACCATCAGTCTCAATACGGGTCGGGTAGCAGTCCGTTTGCGGCGTTGATGCCGTCGACGTTTCCACCGGGTACGGATCCTACTGTGGTAGCGTGCTTTCAGGCGGCGGACCAGGATGGAAGTGGCCTTATTGATGACAAGGAGCTTCAGGGTGCCTTGTCGTCTTACAATCAGAGCTTTAGCCTTCGCACTGTACACCTTCTCATGGTTCACTTCACCAGCTCCAACTCCCGCAAGATAGGTCCGTCCTTCCATCCTGTTTATATTGTCTCTTTTCGCTTTTGATTTGTTTTCCGAAATTAATTATCGCAGCATTTCTATCTTTAGCACCGGAAAATAGCGAGTATCCCATATTGTTGGCCTCCTCAATATAAGTGGAATGGAAGGAGTACGTTGTAGTTGTATGTATGCATCATTATTCATTCCCCAACGTCTTTTGCTGTATCATTGAAAGACTATTTGTATGTTACTCACCTACTCCTATAACCAAATGGATAGTTTAAGATGGAACCTCAACTGATTTGCGGAAATCCGATGTTCTTGCTTCTAGGTGTGTTACTACCAGAGACTCAGCAATTTGATTCAAAAACTCGTATGATTAAACCTTAGCGATCAAACCAATAGGACATGTTGCATATTTCTGTTGATACAACTTTGCTCTTAATTCTTGGGTTTATTGGGGGTGATTTTGGACTAGTTATACGATCATCTTAGAACAACTCAACAATCACAATAGTAGCTCTTAATTCTTGGGTTTTTAATTTTTGTGGCTTAACGAAAGGAAGGGAGGGGACCTTTGGGACGGATTCACTTTAGTGACAAAGTTAGTTGTTATGTGCGTTCTCTGGTTTTGAGATTGGTGAAAGATGATTTAATAGAGATGGAAAATAGATTTCATCGTCAAGTAGGAGCATATAACACCCCTTGGGAAATTTTGTTTTGTGAGTCTTAAGTCACCTTTCTTGGTAGAGACAGCTACGTCCCCATGAGATTGGTGGCGTAATGTCAATTGTTGACTAAGTTCAAGAAAGATTCGATTGTTCATGAAATAGGGCGTTACAATTTTTAATACACTCACCAATTTGGCCTACTCGTTATTGTTGGGATCACTTAGGCTTGACGTTCAGCCTCGTGAAGACTGAACAGTTTGCTAAGAGATTTGTTTACATGGTAGTAATAACGTGCATCTCTGAGTCATTGTCTCCCAATACAGTGATCAGTTTAGTTGTCATTAATGCTAGACAATAGTTAGGAACATTTCGGCGGCAACCTTTCTCTGATTACCATGAAAGGAAGACAATTATTCTGAATTTCCCATTGAAAAAATTAGTAAGATTTATATACAGGAGTCGAGTCCTATAGTATTAGATAGAGAAGATTCTATTTTCAAATCACGTCTACATTCTACCAAAATACTTACAAGGTTGTATGTTCACAGGATATAATATTCCTAAGATTCTAAATTCCTTGCAATATTTTTGAGATGTTTAATTTTGCATTACTCTCAAAACTTTTCACTAGTCTCAATATTTGGTAAACTTCACCCAAATGCTAGAGTCTCTATATTATAATAAGATGTACAACTAATTAAGGGACACCAAGGGGTGAACACCCGTATACAAAATATATCATAGAAATCATAGCGGCGGCGCTTCTCTACAAAAGACACTATGGGGTAATGGCCATATACAAAACTTCCTGATGGATGTTCTCATGGGGGTGAAGTTGTTTTACTTTGTACCAAGTTTACATGCAGTTTTTTTTCTATGCATCAAGTAAGGCGCCCCTCACTTTTTGCTTGTCTTTTGTGAACCTATAGTGTTAGATAGAGTAGCTTGAAGGGGAGGAGCTAAAGGATACCAGCCATACCACCGTATTCCTGCGATTTGGGGGTTTTGCAGTGTAGCACATTAGCTTTGACAGTCTAGAGGATTTGGTTAATATTTAGTTAAAGGCGCTATTTTTAGTATTGCTCTATGTTATATAGTACTGGTCACTGAATTCTTTTCTGTATTAATATTGCTCTTTGTTATATAGAATTGATCACCGAATTCTTATTGTTATGATGTTCTCCAACTATTCATGGGTGTTTTCTCACTGTTCACTAGGGTGTGTTTGGATAGAAAAAGTGGAAGGAAAGGGAGGGGAGGGGGAAGGAGGGAAGGGAGAATGGATGAGATCATTTTCTCTCCAAATCTTGTCTTTGATGGTGGGGAAATAATTTGGCTTGGAGGAGGGAATTGGAGAGATCCATTATCCATTTTCCTCCCTTCTAAATGCAGCGTAATAAGGGGGGTCTATGCGTTTTTGTGAAGGACCCATGAATGACCCATAGTCCAAAAGACAACCAAGGGGCTGTCCCAAAAGTGGCAGCAACAAAAGGAGGACTTATGGGGGTTTACTTGTGTTCTAAGCCTAAGAAAAACATTAAAGATATGGTTGTGAACCAAGGGCCAACAGACTAGCACATGGCTCGACCCACAACCTACTCGAATTAAAGAGTTAAACCACACAAGTTTACCTCCATAACTCAAGCTCGATATGATTAAGACCTAAACTACAGACAAGCACAAGTTTAGACCTAACCTGGACAGCAACTTTAGCTTAGCTAACAGCCTAGCACAGAACTAAACTACCCTTACTAACAACCAAGAAAGGCATCGCCACTATTGGTTGGGACGAGGTGCTCCTTGAGCTATCCCTCAAGTTTGTGTTTGACATAACTCTTTTCAATTCATTATCAAAATCTGAATATTACATAAGAACAAGGCTCCTTTATATAGGACATACAATCTAAACTTAACCCTTAAATCTAGCTATCATTTAAGGGCTCAAAAGGCCTTACATTAGGAGCTAAAACAGAAAGAAGTCTTCTAATAAGACAAGCAAAAACAGATGGAAAAGCATTCTAGACAGTTTGCTTTTGCTCAGCAAAAGTTGATTTGGGAACTTTGATTTGTTTGTTTCCTGAAATAGCCAAGATTAAATCAGGCTTTTGAGAGTTGTTTGGCTCCTTGCTACCATAAGATGCTCACCTTCTTGGAAACATTTTAGGACCAGATTAAGTCATGGGACGTGTCTTTCAAGTTATGCCAACTAGAGAGGAATGCAGTTGCTGTGAAACAGACCATTGCCATAGCATTCAGAAATCAGACCGGACTTGCAGATGGCATAACTCTTAGCTCAGGATGAATTAAAATGCCCTCAGGATGAATTAAAATGCCCATGATATCTTATTTAAAAGCTGCATGAGTTAGCTTTCCCCTCCATATTGAATCATCCAAAAATAATGTCTGGAGCTTCAGTTATGAGCCTTTGAGTAAGTTAAGGTCAGAACTGATCTGTGCAGCAATTTTCCTGTGCATCAGCAGGAACTTTGAAAATTCATATTTCCTAGCCCCGATCTCTTAAAAATTCCCATGATGACTCAAATGAAAGATAATGAAGTTAGCTTTCACCTCCAAAAAGAATCAACCAAAAATATCTAGCCAATATTGAGTTATTCACGTTTTAGTGCTGACAGGTCATTTCAGAAATGCTGAGTAGCATTCCTGCGTGACAGTCTTTGAAGCTCTCCTGTGAAAAATCTACTCGATGAAACACTCGATGGTTCCAAAACCATATTAAAGAGGACATCTCCAAGTTTCTGAGCATATGAAGAATTCAAAATTTAAGCAAGTAAAACTCCAGATATGAGCATTTGAATTTGGCCCAAATATGCTGAGATTTCAATAACATTTCAGCATTCCTGAACTCGATTGTATAGCATGTTTGGACCTAAGTTGCAGCCATGGTCATGGAGCTACATTGAACCTTGACAAAAAGATTGCCCCTCCCAATAAAATGACACTACCCCCCTGATTCACTACACTAAATCTCTCCACCTTCATTTTACTAACCAAGCAATGGATTTCTCACCCCTTCCTTTCCCTCTGATTCCTCTTATCCAAACACACCTTAAGTCTTGATCTACTTCTCCTTAATAATTAGGTCATGTTGCGAAAGTGTTGTGCCCAACTTGGACATACATATTAAATAACTAAGTTTGAGACTGGAAACAATCACACAACTAATATTTGGTTTTCCATTTTAGTCATCTTATTATGAATGATCTTCCCTCTCTTCTATTAGTTCCCAAAGGTTCTTTTTGGCTATAGAGGATTCATACTATTGCAGGGTGCTTGAATCAAAACCAAGAACCAAACTTTTGGATCATTCTCCACGTATGATGCTTTGCTGCATTGTATAATGTATCTATTATATTTAGTACTATTGGCCAGATGGGATGCCTGGTTTTGTTGAGCAGCTTGCTTATGTTATTAGATGAGCTTGGCCTTAAGATGGAGGTTTTTCATCCTAAGCCTTGATTATTCCGAACTTTCTCATGTGGGAACCTCTATCATTTTTGTCAAGGATATATAATGATGCTCATCTTCATAACAAGCTTGTATTAGTCACTCCAGATTCATACCATTTGCTTGTGGTTCTTATTTTACGATCTCTCTAGTATCTAATGATGTCTCTTATAAACAATAAGATTACCCCAATGCTTCAATGACTCCCACAAATTACAGGGTAAGGGGGGTCGAATGTACGCAGTCTTACCCTTGTGTTAGTAACACAAAGAGTCTGTTTCCGAATGACCCAAGATGAAAATTGCGTCGAAAATTACATTGAATGACCGGTACTTCACGATGGAAAGAAGCGCAGTCACTTTAGTGAGCCATTTTACTTCACGGTGTCAATTATATAAACATGTCCATTTTTAAAACACACATTCATGTTTGCAATTCTGCGTGTCTACTGCAGGCCCGAAGGAATTCACTTCTCTGTTTTATGCTCTGCAGTCCTGGAGGGTATGCCTATCTTTAGCTCTGCTCTGACACTTCATGAATTTATCGCTTCTATGAGGCATGAATTTTTTTTTTGTTGTAGGAAATATTTGAGAGATTTGATAAAGACAGGAGTGGGAAGATAGATGCTATAGAGCTGCGTGATGCACTATATAGCCTTGGCTATGCTGTTTCTCCAGTTATCCTGGATTTACTGGTTTCTAAGTTCGATAAAACTGGGGGAAAACAGAAGGCTATTGAATATGATAACTTCATCGAGTAAGTTTCAAATTTTTATTGAATATATCTATCATGCTTTCTAATCGTAGTACTAATGCTTATGTTTTTTTTCCTGTTACAGGTGCTGCTTGACGGTCAAGGTTGGTCACTTCGTTCCCTGCCTCTGTCATTACTTATTACTACGTAGTTTACTATGGTTTCAATACTCTGTTAATTTCTGCTTATTGTTAGGTTGCATCATCTGTGCTCTATAGCAGTAAACTATTCGTTTGATGCCGTGTTGGTAAAACCACTTAGACCTAATGATGATGAGTCTCGTGTTTAGTTTTTTTTTTTTTTCTGTGGGTGGCAGTCATTTTATGGTTTAATCCGTATAATGTTATGTTTGCATTCATGGCATTGGCGTATTACTTATCTGCTCATATTGGTGGTGCTAATCTGTGTGACTGGGATTCCTTATATCTCTTCCCCCTTTTCTGAATGATGAAGGAAAAATGAGGGGGACAATTACTACAAACCAAATTAAAGTAATTCCAAGATAAGGAAATTTTTGAAGGAAAGCACCCTTGCTTATTTCCACTCTTTTTCAGCTCCTCTTCCCTCCAACTATTGCATCCGAAGAAACCCTTACAATGACTGGACAAGAGTGGAGGTGAAGGGAGGGGGAATGCTCCAAATCTTTATTATGTCGGAGGAATTTTAAGTTCTCTTGTAGGAAGGGAAATGAATCCCTCTATTTCCATCCTTTTGAGTTTCTCTTTCACCGGTTTTGCTATCCAACTAAGAGAAATTTCTCTCTCTCTCTCTTCCTTTCCAATTTCCTCTCATCCAAACAAAGGATTAATTTTTCTTGTTGGCTAAATGAAAGTTTGTTGGTTGAAGAAAGAGGCAAAATTCGTGTCAAAATTATACCAACTGTCTACATTCTAATTGCTAAATACGGGGTGCTGCTATTCTTTATTTGATACTGTGCAGGAAATTATTTTTGTGCCGCTAATTGGAATAGGTTTGTTGTATTCCGTGATTGACATCCAACAATACCTCTTGTTGTATCACAGGGACTGACGGACAAATTCAAGGAGAAGGACACGCAATATAGAGGCTCTGCAACATTTACTTATGAAGAGTTCATGCTCACTGTTCTACCCTATCTTGTTGCATAGATAGCAATGAGCATTCAAGAGTGTTAAAATTGCCGAACTACGTTGATGTTTGTAGCTCCTTTTATTTTTTTTTCCCGGGTGCAGATTCTATCAATAATGTGAATATATCTCAGTTCTCAGACTGCTTGCTCAAATATTTTGATCACAAGACTAGTTACTCTTTTAAGATTAATTTTAGCGACTTATACTATATGTCTCATAAATGCCATGGAGTTTTCATTTACCATTTTATTTGGATGTTGGTATTCTTCCGCTTTTGCCAGAAGAGTTATGGATTCAATATTTGCTGGGTTAGTTTACGCTTTTATCTAATTGTTTGGCTTCGGAAGATAGATGTCGTTTTGCCACATGAACAAATAGGAACAGGATCAAGACAATCTAATGTTTCCCAAAAGTTGTTCAATTTGCTATAGTATTCAACCAATGAAGCATTACCTTGCCTTACCCCATCCATGTCTTTCTTGATTTGATAATCTCAATGGCATTAGCTAGACCATACCTCTCATTAAGTTCAAATCAAAGATCCTTAGCTGAACGATGGGTTTTTCTATAGAGTTTAAGATCCACCTTGTAACCATTAGATCACATCTACTCCATTGTCGAAACTTTCTGTCAGATTGAGATGGCATAACACATGTACCATCCGAAAAACCTTCTTTGTTCTTAGAAGCAAGTGATATGAAAACATCCTGTTTCCAAGAGAGAAACTCTTGCCCATTAAATAAATTTGGACTTAACTGTGATGGTAGTTGGTCTGATTGTGATAGATACAACGGATCATCATAAAATTCATAAGGAACAGCAGATGTTGACTCTATTTCTGGCATTTTTATGAGAAAAGGATGAAGATTGTGATTTGATTTTGTAACACTTGATGAATATTACGCAGATATAAAACGAGAAGATGAAGATTTAAAGATTTAAAGATTTAAAGATTGATCATAGAAGAATGATGAATATTGCGGAAGCGATTGTGGATTATAGGATCAAGAAACTTTAACTGATACCATGTGAAACTTAAGAATATAAATCTTCATATATTATGTTGTATCAACTATGAGGGATTATATTTAGGCCCTGTTCTTTTGGACTTAAACTCAGCCCATTTAAGTTTAGTTCAGCTCCTATAAGTTCAGTTCAGCTCCTATAAGTTCAGTTCAGTTCAGTTCAGCTCCTATAAGTTCAGTTTTCAGTTCAGCTCCTATAAGTTCAGTTCAGTTCAGCTCCTATAAGTTCAGTTCAGTTCAGTTCAGCTCTTATAAGTTCAGTTCAGAAAAATTCAATTCTTACAAATTAAGTTCAGAAAAGTTATACGGAATATATTATTTATGAAAACCGATATAAAAAACTTTGACATTAATTAGTGGAATGACATTTGGTCATTTGAAAAAAAGGTGGGTGTTAAAAAATATGCCCCGAATGTCACAAAAGTATCAAATGTCTATTATTGTTTTATACATTCACACTCCATAATTTTATAAGGATGCATAATCTTGGAATACCTATTATTAGGGGTGGCAATCGGGTCAGTCGGGTTGGGTTTGGGTCGGGTCATATCGGGTTCGGGTCGTATCGGGTTCGGGTCGTATCGGGTCAGACAACCCTTTCGGGTCGATTCGGGTCGGGTTCGGGTCGTTATCGGGTCGGGTCATTTTCGGGTCAAATGATACATCGGGTCAGGTCGGGTTTGGGTCGGGTCGTAATCGGGTCCGGTTATTTTATCGCAATACTTCAAAAAATTTCCATTAAATCTAGTTTTAAATTATTATTTGGTTGAATTAATTCATTATTAAGTCAAACATATCAATTTAAACAATAAATCACTTTCATTTTTATCATTATTAAGGTTAATAATTGTCAGGACGTCAATTTAATCGGGTCAATATCGGGTCGGGTCAATGTCGGGTCGGGTTCGGGTCACTGATTTTCGGGTCGTCAACGGGTTACAGGTCGTCACCGGGTCGGGTCGGGTCGGTTTTGTGTTGCAGTATTCTCGGGTCGGGTCGGGTCGGTTTTGCTCGGGTTTCGGGTCGGGTCACTCGGGTCGGGTCAGACTTGCCAGCTCTACCTATTATACAACATGACGTGAATATTCAAGGAACAGTAGATTTGGGCATGTTTGAGGATAAGCGGAAAAAAAAAC
>JAIUZE010012935.1:0-61144 GCA_022085475.1 Heliosperma pusillum
ACTGCTCATCACGTTATTTTGTCTGCGCCACAGTCTTCCATACTGTGACGTATTGCATATCTTGCTGCTTTGTCTGTGTCACAGTCCTTCATACTGTGACTCAGAGCTACTGTTACTTCTTGTGAAGTTAAATTCAATTAAGCTTCTCAAGTCTCGTACTTAATTGTTCTTGCTTGTGTTATCAAATAACCAAGTGAAGTAGAAATTTTTAAAAGTACACCTAATTCACCCCCTCCTCCTCTTAGGTGTTAATCGTTCTTAACTCTTCATATTTCGTAAAAGAATTTTATTTTAAACAATATTCTGAGATCTAATAATCTTCTTTCAGTTGAAATTTATTTTGGAAAAATTATTTAATTAGAAGATTATTTTATCCAAGATTTGGAAAATATTTTTTTTGGAAAACTTTTCTTTTATAATATTTTTCCCATATCTTGTGGAACTCTCTCAACTACTTCTTTCTATATATTTGAGAGTTCATATCAGAATTACTAATCTCACCAATTTGTGCTGAAACGATTAATTTGCAAACAGAATTGTGCTTTAATTTTATTTTGTGAGTTGTGTCTTTCTTTTCGAGTTGCTCTTGATCATCCATCTTCTAAGTATATTGTTCTCCAATTGTTCAAAGTTGTGAACCATATAAGGAGACTAAAGATTTGTAATTTTTCAGTTTGTGAGAGAGAGATTATTGGGGTACGGGGTTGTACTCGAGTCGCACGATCGGGTTGATCGTGGGGGGTCTTCTTTGTAATCGGTTTGATTTATAAGGAAGATATTAATAAGAGAGATAGTAGTGGACGTAGACCTTAAGAGAGTAGGTCGAACCACTTTAAAATTACTGCGTTGTTATTGTTGTTTGATCGTTATTTTGTTTCCTTGCATTACGATTCATTCACAAATATGTTCGAATCAGTACTGCACAATATCCATTGTTTATATAGTTCGCTGAACTGTTTAATCTGCCTGAGTGCTGATTTTGAATAGATAAGTTACGAGTTGTGTGTTTAAATTATTAAAATGTACTTAATTCACCCTCTCCCCCTATTAAGTATTGGATCCATAAACTCAACACATCCATTATTCGAGAATACAACCCTAGCTACATAACTCTCATAGAAGTCGATTGTACCCTACCCCCCATATTGTAGAGCATATTTGGCAAGATTCGCACCCCCCAAACCCACGGTTTTCCCACGTTAGCTTATCCGCGTCACCAAATCGTATTGCGTTCATCGTTCTTTGCGTTAGTCACTCATACAAATCGCACTAGATACATATCGATTAATAGTCCAATCACTCTAACCCTAAAATACTAGCCTAGGTAAAATTTAGCAAAACAATATGGCGCCCACCGTGAGGCTTATTGATTGTTTATATATTCGATAGCGCTAAGGCACAATCCAAGCATCATGTTGGGAGAACACGTTGACATGCACATGACCCGTAAAGTCCATTCGTTAACCAGTAGTGGTTGAACACACTGGCAAGGGCCAGTGTCACGACATCGACAACAAACCAGCCCAAGCCGACCTGCTCCATAAGAACAACAACCTCCAGCCAGATACTCAATCACCAAATTTTACCACTACATACAAGGTCCGACATGGCAGATCCCAGACCCATAGCCTCCATTCAGACGCACTCCACCACCTAATCCTTTGAAAATCATAATAAACGGGATGAACACTCTACACCAGGCCGTGCAGAGTTTAGAAAGGGAGAATCCCGACCAAATTGATTAATTCAACCGCAGGGGCAACCACCGCGGATATTCGGTCAGCAATACCCCCGGAGAACCTGAAAGGTGAATCTGGCAGGAGTTGGAGTTGATCACTCGTATGGATATAGACGCCATCCCCACTGGTGCAGTCGTATCAGTGCCTAATTTCAGAACACCTGGCGGCCCGCTTTGCACACCAGGTAACACTCCCGCTGGTGGATTCTTTGGTACTAGTCAGTCATCTTTTGCAGGAGCAGCAGGAACGTTATGCTCAGAATAGAAGACATAATCGCGTAGCGGTGACACCAGTAACAAACGACTCGGGGAGCACCATCAGAACCTGATATGGGCTGGCGAAAACGTGCAAAGATATCAATATGGCGACCCCTACTTTCACCAGAGAACAAGCAGCAAGATGGATCAACAATAACAGGCGTTGTGGGATATGATCAACAAAATAACGGGTATGCTCATTCCCATGGATAAACAACACCGGGTAGCTATGTTGACTCCCCGTTCGTAGACAACATTGCCCTGGTTGACGTGCCAAAGGGGTTCACGCCACCAACAATGACGCTCTACAAAGGAACCTTAGACCCTATAGACCATACTAACCAGTTCAAACAAAAGATGATGGTGGTAACGACAACATGGGCCCTTAAAGAAGCATGCATGTGCAAAGGTTTCAGTTCAACTCTATTAGGAGCTTCTCTAAAAATTTTCGTAGGCCTGCCAAATTAACTAATCACATCGTTCACGTATTTGGTCAACCAATTCAGCCAACTGTTCGCTAGTAACAGAAAACTAGTAAAACAAATAAGTCACTTATACCGAATTGTGCAAGGATTTGACGAAATACAAGAGATTTAATATATTGATTTAATAATGAAAGGTATCTATCCCACAATGTGATATCGCCACACAGACGTGGGTTACACTAGGATTCAAAACTGTAGAAGGACCTAACCCGATATCCATGTCAGTCTTTCGATGATTTGCAAGCGAAGACAATCAGGTTCGAGGAAGACACACAATCACGATGAGTTGCGTGCGGTTCAAACCAAACAATAGATAAATTGTGGTGGAAAAGAATGAGGAAAAGTTAAACCATACAACAGGTCGGTCGTCCACAAAGTGACATCAGGAAAAGACTAATGGAAAGATAATGTCTACCCTCCAAGAATAAACGAATATGAATATTAACAAGCACCTCTGGGTTGTTAAAAGCTTTAAAAGACATTGTCCTACAAGTCAGATAGACCAGGCAGTTCGTGAATACCAATCTGAATGATATGAGAGATTCGAGCAAGAGGTGCGAGTTCCACTGGAATATAGGCCAAGACACAAGCGATTGCGTAACAATAACATCAAAAAAGAATTTAAGCACATGTAAAGTCAGGGGCTGATGGTGGTTCTTCTCCCTCCTCTTACATTTATTGAGTCAATGGTACTGCCGTCCTCTTCTCCTATCTGCACGAGAATCATAAATGTAACATGAGGCTAAGAACTCTCTTAGCTAACCAATTCGGCAGCAAAGAGACACGCGACAGAGGCTGATTGTAACCTCACTTAGAATCAGTCGCGAAGATTTGCTGATTGTAACCTTCGATGAGATAGACTCCCATGAGCTACATCATAACGCTCTGATCATGACCTTGTACATAAGGAATTGCACAGCGAGGAAGATCCTCATAGATACGGGGAGCTCTGCGAAAGTAATCATGTTGGACGCTCTGAAAAATATGGGGTTCAGCTAGAAAGATCTGCAGAAGAAAGTTGTTTCGCTTGTGGGGTTCAGTGGAGAGGCCGCCGATCGCTAAGGGAAATTATCATACCCACCTAAGTAGGAGGCGTGAACAAGCAAACAAGATACCTAGTGATTGATGGGCACTCCACCTACAATGTGATACTTGGTAGACCCTGAATACATGAAATGAGGGCAATACCTTCCACATACCACCAATGTATAAAATTCCCCATGCCACTAGAAGTGCAGGAAATTCGAGGTGACCAAGCCGAAAAAATGGATGCTACAAGGCAGCTCTAAAAGCCACTGCCAATCCATAGGCATATATATTACAAAACTAGCTGATCAAGCGAAATACGAAGAGCCCGCATCCGTAGAAACAGATTAAGTCAACCTGGATGAGCAGCACCCCGAGAGGACCGTTTTAATGGGATGCGACGACACATGTAACATTAGAAACGAAATGGTACAATTATTAATAGCTAACATGCATTGTTTTGCATGGTGGCATGCCGACATGATAGGAATAGACCTCGAAGTAATCACACACAGGCTGAGTGTGGATCCAAGTCACGCGCCAGTGCAACAAAGAAGGATGAAGTTGGCTCCAGAAATAAACAAGGTTATAAACTAGGAGGTGGATAACTTGATGGCAGCCCAAAAAATCAGAGAAGTAAGGTACCTCTAATGGCTTTCAAACATGGTGGTGGTGCCAAAGAAGAACGGGAAGTGGAAAGTCTATGTAGATATCACAGATCTAAATAAGACTTGTCTTAAAGATCCATTTCCACTGTCTCACATAGACCTTATGGTAGATGCTACCGTTGGGTATGAGATGTTCACATTCCTGGACGCTTGGAGCGGTTACAACAAAATAAAATTTTCACCCAAGCGATCAGAGAAGACAACATTCGTATCAGAACGAGGTATATATTTTAATAATGTAATGCCCTTTGGACTAAAGAATGCAAGATCTACTTAGCAACGACTGGTTAAAATGATGTTCAAAGGCCAACTTGCTTACACCATGGAAGTATACATCGACGACATGGTGGTAAAGTAAAAATAAATATCGCAGCACGAAGGCACCCAACAGACACGTTCAAGACCTTAGACAAATACAACATGAATTTGAACCCGTCCAAGTGCACCTTTGGGGTCTTTAGCAAGAAATTCTTGGGGTACGTGGTCGCCTAGAAGGGTATAGAAGCCATCACAGATCAAATTAAAGCAATACTGCAGCTTTAATCGCCCTAAAGACCCAAACAGGTGCAGCGACTGACGGGAAGTTCCGGTCCTGAGTCGATTCGTCTCCATATCTTTGGATATGTGTAGATTGTTCGAGGAAAAGTCAAAAGTTTGAATGGACAACATAGCACAGACAACATTCAAGGAGCTAAAAATATATCTAAGCATGCCGCCACTACTATCTAAACCAAAGCCTGAAGAGCCTCTATGTTTATACCTGTCTGTAATAGAAGAAACAGTCAACCCGATGATGGAACGAGATCACAGAGGCACCAAACACCCGATCTACTATGTCAGTAAGTCTCTGTTTCAAGTATAGACCATGTACATTTCCCTTGAAAAACTAAATCTTGCACTTATTACCACATCCTATAAAAAGTGCCCCTACTTTGAATCACACACTACTCGATTTATAACTAATTACCCATTAAAATATGTGATGCATAAGCAAGAACTATGCGGCAGAATGACAAAATGATATGTGCATGTAAGTGGATATGATATACAATACGAACCACGATCGGTTATTATATCGTAGGCGCGTGTCCGACTTCTCCCTCTCTGTCTAGAAACAGGTAGATGTGGAAGTAGTTAAGCTAGCGGATAAGATTTGTGAAGGATGATGTGATATGTATGTAGATGGCACGCCAAACAGAAGAGGAATCGGAGTAGGCATGGTCATGAGATAACCGCAGAGAGATATGATCGTCCAAGCTATAATGTGTGAATTCAAGGCTACAAACAATGACGCTGAATATAAGGCGTTGATGCTATGGCTGCAACTAGCTTTGGATCTTGGGGTTAAGAGTATGTGGGTGCGTAGTGATTCACAAATGATAGTCAATCATGTAAACGAATCTTACGCATCCAAAGACTCAAAGATTATAGCGTATTTGAAGGTAGCAAAGAAGCTGACCTTGAAATTTGAGTCCTTTGATATTAAACTAGTTCTACGAGATCATAATGTGCAGGTCGATGCCATAACAACGTTGGGAGCAGCGTTTAGGCCCCGGGATATTTTGAGCATACCTGTGACACATGTTAGGGAACCAACTATTGGGGGAGGAGAAAAAGAGGGGTTAGAAAGTGAGAATAAGAGAAAGGAGCAAGAGATCTCATAAAAACTTAATGGGATTGGTGGACTAGTAACCACTGCGCACAAACAAGAAACAACGGACTGGCGAATACGCTGGCCATGACAAACAAGAAACAAGAAACCACTGGCGAACACGCGGCGCATAATACCAAATGCTTACGCCACATCAGGCACCAATAAACAAAAAAATCCAAATGCATAAAGTCTAATAAGACCTCCTCCCTAATAGCAGCGCCAACAATATCATCCCCTTGAGCAATTCTTGCATGTCCAGATGTTCCAGCAACAACATCCTTCTCTAGAGCTAAGATATCTCCCTCTACCTACACGCAGCCTCTCCAAAACCTCATCACCCAAAGCTCCAAGATCAGGAGAAGTAGGAAACGCCTGTGCCAGTTGCACTCTCTCATGATCTAGATCCTAAGAGGTATGTAGACCACTCTAGAACTTCTACATGCACTTAATCTTTATCTTGCATGCAACGTTGGCAAGAGTCTCCTTTGAGTATTGGACCTAATCCCGGTCATAAGTACCCTTCAGACTCATTGAGAAGACGCATTTCACCTCCTGAATCTGAGCCAACTGGTCATGAGCCGCCTTTTCCTTCTATTGACACAAGGATAGTTAGGCCTATAAATCTACTATAATATCTGAGGTATTACTCGGTTGAGTTAACTGTGTACGCGGCCGAGTGAAAGTGTTACTCGGTCGAGTGAGCTTGGACTCGGCCGATTAATTAGTTATTCGGTCGAGTGGCCTTAGTTGGCGGTTTTGTTTTTTACCCAAATATTTTACTCGATCGAGTATTTCGGGTACTCGTTCGAGTGGGCTTCTTACTCGAACGAGTAATTTTTAGCAATCAGATCTTCGTTGTTTTAAATTTCCGCGTGGGTCCCATCTATCATATAAGACTCTTATCTTTCTGAATCCTTCTTATTTCCTAATAGTAACATAAAACTCTCATAAACTCTCTAATAACTCTCTAATTAACCCTCAATTACTCTCTACTAACTCCTTAATCTTGCTTTGGATTTTTTGAGGAAACCAATCTTCCAAATATTTCTTTAATCTTTTCTAATCTTTAAAAGTTATCTTCATCCTTAATCCTGTGAATTCAGCTAATTATCTTTTAAGTTAGGTTTCGAGTAATTAGTATGATATTTTTACTTGGATTGATTATTACGTTGAGATTTATATTATTAAGTTGAGTTATATTGTTTAGATTTGATTATATTGAGCTAGATTATTGTTACTATAGTAGAATTTGGGGAAAATCATTATATAGCATAAAATTGTTGTTGAATATCATATAAATTGGGGGAAGGTGGTATAGATTATATTTTAATGTTTATTAGTATGAGATTTGAGATAATTTGACCTATATTATAGTTTATTGACTTGCTAGTGTAAGAATTATGGGAAATTAGGGGGAGATAGTGGTGATTGGTAGTATTGAGTTAGGAATGGGTATTATTGTGTTATTGTAGGTGGTGACTTTGTATAAGAGTACTTCTAGCCTTCTTGTGATTGACCTTTCTTTGTGATTGCTATTGCTAAAGGTAGGTAATCCTACTCGGTTATGTGTATCTGATTGGTTGATTTGAATCATGATAGGATTGTGACATGTTGACTTTGAGTTTGGGTGGTTGATTATGATTGTGATATACTGGAGTTTGGGGTATGTTTTATATGGAGCGGTAGCGGGATACCAACTCCATAGACTCTGTGAATCGCTCTTCATGGTCCCGCCATGGAAGAGACAGTGCACATGGTGATGACCTGGGTCTGGGGTAACCTGCTGTGATAGGGCCCATTGTGTCTACGGTGTGCCTGTTTATGGCACCGCGACTGGTGGTACGGTGTGCTTCTGGATGGAACCATGGTGCGCTACTTAATGACACCATATATGTGTGATGATGATACTGTGATTGCCTATGGATTGATTATGTACATCTAAAGTGACCGTTGTTAATTTTATTATTTACCGTGACCCATGTGATATTTTTGGCGTATGGCGAGTAGGTGTTGAGCAGATGTGACGATGATACGCCATGATAATAAGAGGGACTTTTTACGGAGATCATATCATGACATCTAGCTTAGCATCGTTTACTAGTCTTGTCTTTAGTTTTTCACTTATTAGACTAGAGTTGTACCTTTTGATTTGAGTCAGATTTGATTATATAAACCTCTATATTGAATTTTCTTTTTTAATTTACGCATAACTCGTTTTGGATTTCGATTTGGTCCATTGTACGTTAGGAAACTAGAGCGTAATCCCTTCTATTGTTCGGGAAGGTCTTGCTTAAAGTCTCACGGGTAAGGTGGGATGTTACATCCACGCACCTAGCGCGAAGATCCGTGTTCTTTTGATTGTAGACAACATACTCAGTCTGAGACCAAGCCAAGATTATGCGATAATACATGGTCGACTGCACGATCGATAATGAATAAAGTGATAAGCCAATATAGAAAGTAAGATCAAATTGATGAGGATTGAACAACAACTAACCGCGATAGCATTCTCGGCACCCTTATCCAACACCTCAGAAGGGTCCATCATCTCGAACTGGGCAGAGATGGACTGCAGCAAGAAGCACTCCAGGTTGGGCTAGAAGGGACACCTCAGTGAATTTTGGATAACTCGAATAACGTACTCTCCATCATGAGCAAGGGAACAATATGTAGGGGTGGGAAGAAGAATTTTTGTCAGGGGAGTCACATCTTTTCTTAGGAACAGAGGAGGGGATAATGAAGGTTTTCACGGGCTTTCTTAGCTCTCTCAAGCCACACCTCAACATTGGATCTATAACTTCTTACAAAATTTTGGGGAATAACTAATCATGTGTTCGACTAAGGAATGTGTGGAAGTAGACGTAACGGGAATGACATTTACCAGAATACATTGATCCAATCCAAGAGCTAAAAATTTGGTTGTTGGGGAATTGAGTCAACTTTGACAAAGATAAAACGCCGAAACCATAGTCGGCCCTTAGGATTATTGGGAAACTTGATGAAGACCTCCTCGCCCCCGCGAGCACGAAAAGTTATCTGACCATGCCTTAGGGATTGACACCGCATCCGATGGGCCATGTCTTCTAGTCCAATATTAGCGCCGAGGGTCTGATTCAAGACTCTGGCGGTGAGGAGCACCCTCCACACGTAAAGAAAGCCTTGAGCTACCGAGACCTTGTTCAAGTGCAAGAATTGTTGAACCTGGGGAGGGAAAGAGAACCTGGTCCCTAGGGAAAAGGTGTAGGCATACAGAAAACTCCACCCCTCCCTCTAAGCTTCGGCTCTTTTATCAGGTTCCTGATTATGAAACGCCGCGTTGCCATTAAAAATGAACATTGCCCGAATTTTTGGCACGTCGGTCAAAGTGAAGACGATATTGAGAGAATGTGTTTGGGACAAGATGTGACAACCCTCGCGAATGCGGAAAGATAAAACATACAAGCATGTGAAAAGATATGCGGAAATACGGTATTTTAAAAACCTTTAAACATGCAAGTTATATAACACGAGGAGTGTCAAAATATTACAACTAAGTAAGGAAATACAACAAAGAGACGGGGTCTCTTAAAATGTTAGCAAAGAACAAGTGTTTAGCAAAAATAGCTAATATCGTCTAGAGGTGAAAACTTCCAGGGACAACGCCCGCTAGCTCACACCCGAACCCCAAAACATCATATCCAAAAAGGCATCCAAGCAAGCCACCTGTTCATTCATGAAAACCATGAACGCCACAGTCAGTGGGGAGTAACTCCGGGTTCTCCCAGCCATATCACCTTTAACGTACATATAAGGAAATACAAAAGTAGAGCATGCATATATAAATATACATGTGAGTTACGATAAGAAAAGATAAGCAATACAAGATATAATTATAAGATCACATGGAAATCAAATCCGAAGCCATCATGTTATTCAAAGACTCGGGGAAGACACTCTTAGGCAATCGAATCCGCTCACTAGGGCTTGCATCTCACCGTTAGCGGTATAAGATTGATAAGATTGAGACTCGACAGACAAACCAAGTCAAGTCATGCGATGATCACAATAAATCCAACATATTATCATCCATTCACGAACCACGACAATGACGGTGTCCAATCATGCAATGACCATGAACAATATCATGAAATCACGCATTCAAGAACGACACAAGACGACAACTCTCACGGTAAATGAAACGCACTAGCATCGTGTACATGGCAAGTATGATTAACAGGCATCCACGGGATAAGACGTTTCCCTGAACTCATACACGATGCTACATTTCGTATATGTAGAATAATTTCCTCCTGGTAGGACGACGATAATAATACGGTTCCTAATCTAAATCTGGCCAGACTCTCTGAATAACGTGTTCCGATTCGACATGCGATAAACGTTTCGCATCCAAGACTCGGTCTTACACATGACGCCGAGTACCCAAAATTCGGTAGATCAATTCACGAAAGAGGCGGAAAAGAGCTCAAGCCTCATAACAAGCGGTACGCTACATGCAAATAACACCACCTCGCAAGTACACAACATTTGCGGCCGGGTCGATCAACGCAAAGCGTTCGCCTCCCAACAACGTCGTCGTATGCCCACTAACACATGCAATTAAGCAGTAGGATACATCCCCGTTCCGACATTCCAGCCTTACAAACGTGGAGGTAGCAAAGGGAATGAGAGTACAAAGCACATAGGAAATTAGTGCTCAAACCGTAACATTTGTAAAAACCGACTCAAAGTGGGACATACCAAATACCGTCACAAAACATGAGATTAGGGAATTATATAAATTTAAATATGATAAAAATGAATCAATACATGATACATAAGCATTAGAATAAGTTTAGGAAGTATAATGAATAAGAAACATAGATCTTATCTCAAAACAACAAGTTTGGAAACTAACTAAAACAAGGGTCCACTTCAAACTGTCATAACTAGAGTTATAGACATGAAAATGCAGAAATTCTAAGTTGAGGTGATAGCTTATTCTCTTACGGTTCCAACGGTAGGTCACAAGCCCAAAACAAGCAAGTAACGAAGGAGATATAATCATTTTACGAAAAGGGGTCAGTGCAGTGAAACTGCACAAGTCACGACCGTGACTTGTATTTCACGCCCGTGAAACTGTCTGTTACGCAAGGGTATTTGGTCAGCCACTATTTCACGCTCGTGACATGAGTTTCACGACCGTGACTTGGGTCAAGACACTCCATTTTGTTCTAAACTCAACCATCATCAACTATTATCATAAATCATCAATTCTCATATCAATTCTCAACAAACAACAAGTATCATCATCAACACAAGTTCTATGAATACTAATCCTATTCCAAATACGATTACTAACATAGAAAACACATTAAAACACGTAAATGATATCGAGTAACCCTTCACCGTTACCTTTACGCGTCTTCAAACGATTTCTAAGTCTTCCTAGTCTCCACCTACAATTAGATAATAAAAGATGAATATAATTCACCTTGAGAAAGACGGAAAGTTTGAAAAGCGAGAAAGACGGTAATTTTATTACCAAAACGGATAGAGGAAGATAAGAGGGGAAGAATAAGACGAACTTACGTGAATTTGAGCGAGAAACGAAAGAGTTATGACGATTATAAGACGGATAAAAAATGGAGGCAAGGCTTTGGTTGGTTTCTTAGTGAGGAAGAAAGTGTTTGGTTGTGTGAGAATGAATTAGGTTAAGAGGGAGTATGAGGTGAGTAAGTGGAAAAGTCAAAGACGGCTTAAGACGGGATTCACTTGAAATCTCGCGTAAAATCCAAATACGGACTCGGAAATTCTAAATTCGACACGGAAAAATTTAATTCTTAACTAAAACTAAATTTCGCTGAAAAGTATCCGTAAAATATTTTCACTATAAAAATAGGGTACATTTGCGGGTGTTACACATCATCTATGTAAAGGGCTTAAATTGAATCACTTGATGTTCGCTGATGATTTACTAATTTTTGTCAAGGGAGATATCAAGACTATCATTATGCTGATTGAAGGTTTCAGTAGCTTTTCAAAAGTTTCTGGATTGAAGATTAATAATGAGAAATATGAGATTATTTTGAAAGGTGTGGATAATGACCCTGAGAAATTCATTATAACACATACTGGGTTTAGGAAAGGTTCTCTCCCTTTCAAATACCTTGGTGTGACAATCTCTAACAAAAGGCTATTAAAAATTGATTGTAATGTGCTGGTTGAGAAGATGATTGCCAGGATTAAGGGGTGGAATAAGAGAAATATCTCTTACACTGACATCTGTTCTCTGAATGCTGCAATGCTAAAAGGTGTTACAGTTGCCTTCAAGCTTGGACATTGATTCATCCTATAAGAGGCTACACAATTGCTGCTGTCCTAAAGATGAGATCAAAGTCTGGTTGGTCTTTGTTTGTTGCCATTCAGTATGGGATCTAGATGGCTAGGAATATATTCCGGGTTGAATGCTATGTTACTAGACCTGAGGTACTCATTCAAGAAGTTAAAAGTCAGGCTAGAAGAAGACTCATGAATGTGCAGTTGGGTAATATCAGGATTACTGATTTTCAATGGTGTCGAAGTAAAGATTTAATGTAATGGTCTTTGTATGGTGTTAGGTAGTCGATAGGTGGATTAGCTTTTCCTTTAATATGAGGATGTACTAGCATGTATAAGTGTTGGACTTGATTTTCTTAATACAACTTACAGTTACACCAAAAAGAAAAAAATATCATCATCATATATAAACAACATCGTCATCAAATGCAAACACACTCTCACTATAAATGACACACACTAACATCTTTACTTTGCAAGCCTGACAACCAAGGTCCACGGGGTAAAAATTTCCCTGAACCGTATACGATAAAAGTTTTGTATACTAAAAACTCTAATCCTCCATGTAGGACGACAACAAAACGGAAGTTCTAGTCTAAACCTAACCAGACTCTCGGGATAAAACCTCCGGATTCGACATGCGATAAACCTCGAATCCAAGACTCGACCCTCCGGCCAAACCCACACGGAAGCGAGTAACCTCAAATTCGGCTAAACCCGCATGAAAGAGGCGGAAAGATTACAAGTATCATATTCCGGCTAAACCCGCACGGCAGATAAGGTCAAGAATAAACAAGCGAGTACGCTACATGCAATGACACCACCTCGCTAGAATACAACATTTGACGGCCGGGTAGATTAACGTTATGCATTCCATATTCCTAATGCGTTATTATTATTATTATTATTTTTTTTTATTATTATTATTATTATTATTATTATTATTATTCTTTTTTTTTTATTATTATTATAAGATGCGCGCAGCTTTCATTAAAATAAAATGTAAAGTTTACAAGAAGTTGGTGGGGAGCCGAGAGACAATCTGGGCCCCCACATCCTTAGCTATAGAGAAACTAAGCCTAGTAAAGATATAAGCGGCCACCCGAGCCCCAGCATCCTGAGATACTGAGAATTTCAGGATCCGTTTGAGCAAGTCAACAGCATCCGAGCCCAGCTCTCCAAGCGAAGAGAAAGAGAAGGGTAGGAAAGCATAGCCAGCAGCCGCGCATAAGTCTCTATACTTAGCACATTTGCGCTAAGCAACATCAGCGACAACCCGTCCCGGCACAAAATCGGACATCCCAGTCTGAGTCAAGGGGGAAGACCCTGTCAAATCAACACACACATCACGCCCTCTGTCCCAGGAATAAAGTAGCAAATCCGCAGGACGAAGAGATCCGCCATGCCCGTCAACCAAACCGATATCAACCTCCTTGCCCGTAGAAATACCAGACCTATAGCATATGTCGAATAAGGTGTCACGAACGAGGTTATGCCGATACTTAACCCCCACAGTACCAGTACAAGAAACAGCGTGGTCCCCATACACATCATCTTATTATTACTATTATTATTATTATTATTATTATTATTATTATTATTATTATTATTATTTTGTTTTTTTTTTGTTTTTTGAGAAGGATGCTGGCAGCTTTCATTAATGGAAAAATAAAAGTTTACATGAAATTGGTGCGAAGCCGAGAGACAATATGTCCCCCAATCCCTTAGCTACAGCAAAGCTAAGTCTAGTAAAAATACAAGCGGCCACCCGAGCCCCTCTATCCTGAGATACCGAGAATTTATGGATCCGCTTGAGCAAGTTAAGAACATCCTATCCCAGCTCCCGAAGCGAACAGTAAGAGAAGGGAAGGAAACCATAACCAGCTGTCGCGCATAAATCCCCATTTTTAGCACACTTTCGCTGAGTAGCATTAGTGACAACTTGTCCGGGCAAAAAATTGGCCATCCCAGTCTGAGTCAAGGGGGAAGACCCTGTCAAATCAACACACACATCACGTCCTCTGTCCCAGGAATAAAGCAGCAAATCCGCAGAACGAAGAGATCCGCCATGGTCGTCAACCAAACCGATATCCACCTCCCTACCCGTAGAAATACCAAACCTATAGCAAATTTCAAATAATGTATCACGGATGAGGTTATGTCGATGCTTAACACCCACAGTACCAGTACAAGAAACAGTGTGGTCCATATAAACATCATCAGCAAAACCCGAGAGCAAGTAGGACACGGCCTAGATACCGTGAATAGCGGAATACCCAGTCGATACCCTAGCACACTACGGTAACTCCTAGAGTTCATAGTCTGACCCAACCCAGAGATAGGAACCGCACGCAACCAATCAAAGGTGTGGGCACCCTACTGAGACTTTTACAACATGAGCTGACGCGGTGTCAAAGAAAAAATAGATTCTGAAGAAGCAGCAACCGTCGCAAAATATATATCTGCCAATTTCTTCATAAGTTTAAGGGCAGCGATTTCATTTGGATCACGTAAACAAGCAGAACCTGTAATCTTAGAGAACACCCGCAAGGCATCATCAAAAGTAGGACCAGCATCTACAATACCAGAAGGCCGTAATAGTTTAGCCTGCAAATCTGCAGACTGCAAACGGAACGCCTGAAAAGCATAATGCAAAACATCTCCCGTAGCATAAACACCGAGCCCACCAAGATGAAAAGGGAAAGTGGCAAGGCGCTACTACCAATCCCCAATACCTGGCCCTGACGCGGTGACAATACGTTCTAAGCTAGAACGAAGTGCTGCATCAAAACGAAGATGGACAGACCCAAAGACTCTCGGTGAACAAGTACGGAGGGTAAAGTCGAGCTTAGAAATACCAGTACAAGCTCTAAGCAGAAGCAGCTCACATTGCGGGTCCTCTATCCTTGAAACCAAATCTATAAGCTCGATGGTCTTAGTCACTCTCTTCGCCAGAAGCTCACTACCAAAACTAGGGCAAGTACTGACAAGTCCACCCAAATCAGAGACACCACGCAAAGGCCGAGCAATAGAAGGAAAGAAAACACCAGGAAGTCGACTCCGGGGATCCTCAGTAGGCAAAAAAACATCAGTCTTAGCGACATTAAGATGAAGACCAAGTTGAGGACCATCTGCCATAATCATATCCAAAACCATTCCTACCTCCAAAGTATCCCCAACATTGGCGCCATCAACCAAGTACCAACCTTTCAAACTCAAATCAAAAGAGTCATGTATCTTGCACACCAGGGGATGCAAAACCAAAGCAAAAAGCACGGGGCCCAAAGGATCACCTTGCTGGAGTCCCTGACAAGACCACTATCAATGTTCCCCATAATTAAGATGGGCAGGACTAGAGTAACTGAACTCCACCTAACATGAAAGAATCCCACAACGACGGTGAACTTCCAGAAGCATGGTTACACGATCAACAAGGTTGAAAGCATTCTGGAAATCAACTAGCAACATCAAAAGCCCCACAACCCCACCACGAGCCTCGATGAACCGATTCAAGGCAAGCAAGATAGCCTCTCCTCCACCGGACACCCCAACTTCAAACTGAAGATCAGCAAAATAAGAACACAAAGAAAGGCCAACCAAACAAGCACCAACCTTAGACACACGACGTCTCTAGACAGTGCCAACAGTAATAAGACGAACATCACCACCAGGTTTAACAAGCGGTGTAAGCGAAGCGCTGGCAATGTACTCACACAGAGCTATTGGACATCTGCCCTTATGAAAAAGATTAACACCCTAGTAATAGAAGCGATCAGATCATCAAAGATAGCCACAGTAGCGCCACTCAAACAGTCCATAAGGTGTTGGGCACAAAATCCATCCCTCTCAAAAGAAGTGTCACGCGGGAAACTACCAATCATATCCAACACCACTGCCGAAGAGGCAACAAGAGAATAATGATCCACATGCAAAGGAGGCAATGAAGAATATGGGGCGACATGGTGCTTCTCTCGCAAAGCCCCATGAGTGGCATCAAAGGAAGGGGCTACGCCAAAGGAAGAAAGCACCCTAACAGCAGCAGTATAGTGACCATCACAAATCTTCGATCCGCTGACATTGAACACACTCAAATCAAGATCCTCGTCCACATGAAACGAAGGAGGACCCTCATCCAAACACTCCCGCAAAAGCTGCAAACCACCTCCAGGCACCCCTAAGCGAGAATACCCATGTTAATACTCTTCTTCTGACGTTGTCGCCTAATAGCAGTCCTACACTCAAGATTACTCCTAGGAGCGAAGGTCTTAAGCAGGCAAAGAGGCAACACAAGCATACGAACCCAACAAGAGAGGTCACTAGGAGAGTCAGCCACATCATCCAAAACCCCCTTCAAAACACGAGCAAATCCAAGACGACATTTAGGAAGAATAGATTTCACGGTGCGAAGGCCCAAAGATAATAGACTATAAAGTGAAGATAAGGACCACTGAACAAGCTCAACCGCATCATCAGATGAAAGAACCGAGGTAGACGGAGCCGGAGGTCTTGGGATACCTTCAATAATAAAGGTAACGATGCCATCAGCACAATCCGGAGGCGCATCAGTATCACCCCGACTATGCCGACACCTAGAGCGAAAGGTATGGGTTTTAAAGCACTTTCCAAAGAACCAAAGCCCCATCCGCTTTAAAATAACCTCGGCGAGGGGGAGACGCGATTAGGGCTTAGGGCTTCCTTTGCCATTTTGATGCGGTCGGCGTTGCTGCCACACCGACCACCATCTTTGAAGCGGATGGGGCTTTGGTTGTGTGCGGAGTGCTTTAAAACCCATATCTTTTACTCTAGGTGTCGGCATAGTCGGGGTGATATTGTTGCGCCTCCGGATTATGGTGATGGCATTGTTAGCTTTATTATTCATGGTATCTCAAGACTTCCGACTCCGTCTACCTCCGTTCTTTCATCTGATGATGGGGTTGAGCTTGGTCAGTGGTCTATATCTTCACTTGATTGTCTCTAACTCTCCCAACAAAGAGAAAGAGAAAGATGAGAAACCATAACCGATCGTCGCACACAAATCCCGATACTTGGCACACTTGCGCTGAGCAACATCCAGAACAATCCGTCAGGCACAAAATAAGTCATACCAGACTAAGTCAAAGGTGAAGAGTCGGTCAGATCAACACACACATCATGGCCCCTATCCCAAGAATAAGGCAACAAATCCTCAGGACACAGGGGCTTGTCATGCCTATCTATCAAACCAATATCCACCTCCCTACCAGCAGAAATCCCCGACCGGAAGCAGATATCCAAGAGGGTGCCACGAACAAGGTTATGTCGATGCTTAATACCAACGGTACTAGCACAGGACACGACATGATCCCCAAATATGTCCACATTGAAGACCCTAGAATAAGCAAGACACGACCTAGACATCAAAAATAATGGAATACCCAACTGATAGCTAAGCACACAACGCTAAGTCCTCACATTCATTGTCTGGCCTAACCCAAAAATAGGAACCGCACGCAACCAATCAGAAGCGGGATCACCCTGCTGAGATTTCCATAAAGCTAACTGCCGAGGAGTCAAGGAGAAAACCGATTATGCTAAAGTAGCAATCTTTGTGAAATATATGTGCCAATTTTTTCATAAGTTTGGGGGTAGTGATCTCACTAGGAATGCGCAGAAGGTCAAGCAACGTAGTATCAGTAAACACTCTCAACGCAGCATCAAAGGTAGGTCCAGGAGCTATGACACTAGAAGGTCGAAGGAGCTTAGCCTATAGCTCAGCGGACTGCAAGCGAAAAGCAAGAAAGGCATAGTGCAAGACATCACCAGCCGCGTAAACACAAAGTTGTAAGACCCGGAAATGTACCCTATTTTTCTAGTAAAAATGTTTTTTCGGTTACTTTCAGTGAATTATAGTTTTAATCGTAAATTTAATTTTTCGAGTCGAATTTAGAATTTCCGAGTTCGTATTTGGAATTTCCGCGAGATTCCGTGAGAATCCCGTCTTAAGGCGAGTTTGACTTTTGTTGACTTTTTCCTCATACATACTCATACTCCCTTAACCTATTTTCATTCTCACAAACACAAACCAAACTTACTTCTTCCTTAAGCAAACCAAAACCCTTGCCTCCATAATCTTTCCGATCTTTGAATCATCGTATCTTCCTCATTTCTTGTTCAAATTCACGTAAGTTCGTCTTATTCTTCCCCTCTTATCTTCCTCTATCCGTATTTATAATAAAATTACCGTCTTTCTCGCTTTTCAAACTTTTCGTCTTTCTCAAGGTGAAGTAAATTCATCTTTTATGATCTATTTGTAGGTGGTGACCTTCAAGATCCCGACAAAGACTATTTCCTAACTGAAGAGGAGCTTGACGAGTAGTAAAGACGCATAAAGGTAACGGTGAAGGGTTACTCGATATCATTTACGTGTTTTATGTGATTTCTAGGTTAGAAACCGTATTTAGATTATGCTTAGTAAACTTCTGACTTGTATTATTGTTGATGGATATTGTTTTTCGAGTATTCATATGAGAAGTGATGAATTAGAATGATAGTCGATAATTATTAAAAGTTGAACCTTGGTGAATTGGATGATTTTCGTGCATATGAACCCCAGCCGGTCGACCGGCAGCTGGTCAGTCGACAGGCAGCCGGTCAGACCACCGGCTGGGGCAGTGGCTGTATATTATTGCATTGTTACGTGATTTTGAAGTAAGGCATTGGTCTCAGTCGGTCGACCGGCAGCCGGTCAGACCACCGGCTGAGACACCCCTCCTTCCCCTTTGATTTTCAAATGACCCTTTGGTCCCAGCCGGGTGACCGGCAGCCGGTCCACCTGACCGGCTGGGACACCCTGTATTTTCAAGTTGGTTTTCATATGTTGATTGGCCTTAGCCGGTAGACCGGCAGGCGGTCCACCTGACCGGCTGGCCCTTGCTGGATGTTCCTTGTGATTTTTGGTTACGGTTTTCATTTATAATAATTCGATCGTTCGTGTGTCGTATAATTTTACGTAGCGACTTATAATATTAATGTTTTGAATATATGATATTTCGTTCGCTTGTATCACATGTTTTATGACGGTTTTTGGTATGTCCCACTTTGAGTCGGTTTTTACAAATGATACGGTTTGATCACTATTTCGTCTTGTGCTTTGTGCTCTCATTCCCTTGGCTACCTTCACGTTCGTAAGGCTGGAATGTCGGAACGGGGAGGTATCCTACTGCTTAATTGCATGTGTAGTGGGCATACGACGACGTTGTTGGGAGTTGAACGCATTGCGTTGATCGACCCGGCCGTCAAATGTTGTGTACTTGCGAGGTGGTGTTATTTGCATGTTGCGTACCGCTTGTTATGTGGCTCGATCTCTTTTCCGCCTCTTTCGTGAATTTTAGCTACCGAATTTGGGGTACTCGGCGTCATATGATTGACCGAGTCTTGGATGCGAAACGTTTATCGCATGTCGAACTGGAAAATGGATTCCGGGATTCTGGCCAGATTTAGACTAGGACCGTATTATTATCGTCGTCCTGCCGGAGGAAATTAGTCTACATATACGAAATGTGATCGTGTATGCGTTCAGGGAAATGTTTATTCCGTGGATACCTTTTAATCATACTTGCAATGTACACGGTGCTAGTGCGTTTCATTTACCGTGAGAGATGTCGTCTTGGTGTCGTCGTTCTTGAATGCGTGATTTCATGATTTTATTCATGGTCATTGCATGATTGGGCATCGTCTATGTATTGGTATGTCTGAATGGATGATAATATGATGGATTTATAGTCATCATCGCATGACTTGGCATGGTTGTTTGTCGAGTCTCAATCTTATCAAACTTATACCGCTAACGGTGAGATGTAAGCCCTAGTGAGCGTATTCGGTTGCCTAAGAGTGTCTTCCCCGAGTCTTTGTATCACATGATGGATTCGGACTTGTACTCTTATGCTCTTATCATTAATATTGAATTGTCCTATCTATCCTTATCGTATCTCACATGTATATCTATATATATGCATGATTTTACTTTTGTATTTCCTTCTATGTACGTTTATGTGATATGGCTGGGAGAGACCCGGAGTTTACTCCCACTGATGTGGCGTTCATGTTTTTCATGGATGAACAGGTTGCTTGCGTGGATGGCTTTTTGCTTATGCTATTTTGGGTTCGGGTGTGAGCTAGCGGGCGTTGTCCCTGGAAGTTTCACCTCTAGACGATTTTAGCTTATTTGCTAAACACTTTCACTTTGTTAACATTTTGAGAGACCCCGTCTCTTGGTGGTATTTCGTACTTAGTTTGTAATATTATGACACTCCTCGTATTTTCTATCTTGCATGTATAAAAGTTTTTAAAATACCGTACTTCCGCAAATTAATTCACATGCTTGTATGTTTTATATTTCCGCATTCGCGAGGGTTGTCACAAAGTCCCCCAAAAGAAAATGGGAGGGTGGCAAGTCGCCATTGCCGGTCCCCAAAACCAGGTCCAAAACCAGGTCCAAAAGCAGTGATAATACATTATAAGCTAGAACAAAGTGTCGTGTCAAAGGTAAGCGAGGCCGACTCAAAAACAGTAGGGGAAAAAGTACGTAAAGCAAAGTAAAGCTAAGAAATACTCGTACATGCCCGAAGTAACAATAGCTTGCATTGGGGATCATCAATCCTAGCAACTGAATCCATAAGCTCGATGGTCCTTGTCACTCCCTTCCCCACAACCTCACTACTGTAAACAGGACATACACACAGACCCACCAAGGGCTTTTACACCACGCAGTGGCCTAGAAATATCAGGGGGAAAAACACCTGGAAGCCTGCTCCTGGGATATTCCGCAGGCAAAATAATCACGGTTTTACCAACATTACAATGAAGCCCCGATCGAGGGTCGTCCTGCATAATCAGCTCGGAACTTCCTTACTACCAAGGTATCACCGACAATAGTGTCATCATCCAAGTACCAAGCCTGCATGTACAAGTGAAAAGAGTCCTGAGTCTTACAAACCAAAGGATGCAACACCAAAGCAAAAAACAAAGGACCCAAAGGATCACCCTTCTGAACCCCCTGACAAGACCATAAATTGTGCTCCTTATAATAAAGCCTAGCAGGACAAGAATAGCAAAACTCAACCCAACATGAAAGAACAGGACAATGACGACGAACCTCGCATAACATAATCTCACGGTCGACCAAATTAAAAGCATTCTAAAAGTATACCAACAGCATGAAAAGGTCCATATCGGTACCACGATCCTTAATAAACCGATTCAAGGCATGCAAAATAGTCTCTCGTCCACTGGATACCCCGACCCCAAACTGAAGACCATCAAAATAACAAGACAACGAGGGACCAATCAATAAAGCATCAACCTTATAGACAAGGCGTCTCCAATCCGTACCCACAACAATAGAACGGTTACCGCCGCCTAGTTTAATAAGCCGGGTGAGCGGAGCACTAGCAATGTACTCACCAAGAACCTGCGGACATTTCCCCTTAAGAAAAGGTTAACCACCCCAGAGACAGAGGCAATCAAATCATAAGAGACAGCAACAACTGCTCCACTCAAATAATCCAAAAAGTGATGGGCACGAAAACGTCTCTCCTACAAGAAGTACCACGCCGAAAACTCCTAACCATGTCCAAAACAACAGACGGGGACGCAATAAGAGGATGGTGATCCGCGGTAAAAGAGACAAGGTAGTTGCATGAACGATGAGGTGCTAATCTTTCAAAGCCTATAAAATGCCAACATCATAAGGAGCAACGCCAGAAGAAGAATAGTACAAGGACTGAAGCACTATAATGACCGTCACAAATCTTCCGCCTACAATGACGAATATTAAACTCGCTCGTGTCAAGCTCCTACTGTACAATAAAAGAGGGAGAAACCTGAGCCAAGTTCTCACGCAGAAGCTGTAAACTGCCTCCAGGCACACCCAAAGTACAAATGGCACTGGAAATACACTCCTTTTGACGCTGACACTTGACAACAGACCTGCACTCAAGATTAATTCAAGGGGAGAAGGTCTTAAGAATACAACGAGGCAACACAAACAAGTTAAACCCAAGACGACACGGAGGAGGGATGGACTTCACATTGCGCAACCCATGAGAAAATAAACGATCAAGAGACGCCACATCTAAACCACCCAATAAATCAGACTCCACAGCAACAACAGACGATGAAGACAGAGGGGGTGGTCTAGGAAAATCGTGCAGTATAAACCTAGCAACTCTAACACCGGAATTCGGAGGCGCAACAAATTCCGAACCATGACGTCACTTAGAACGTAAAGTGTAACTGTTAAGGCATACCTCACATAACCAACTACCCATTCGCTTAAACTTAACTTCAGCTGCAAGGAAAACAGGCAAACTAGAAGAAAGATTTTGTCGAGTTATTACCTGAGCCTCCCCAGTAAAATGTCGATCACGAAGGTGTTTGATCATGGGAGCTTTAAAAAGACCTCTACCACCAGCTAGGGATGGCAACGTGTCGGGTATGGGTCGGGTCCACCTAGACCCAGACCCGGACCGGCAATGTCCACCTTGCATCCATACCCGACCCAGATCCGTAAGGGTCTTAATTTAGCGGACCCATACCCAGACCCTGTGGGTCCGGGTCGGGTCCGGGTCTACCCGTGGGTCCAATTGTCAATAAGACACTAGACATCACTTGACCAATAAAACCAACCACCACCTGTTCTACGCCGGAAACACCACCCTTAGTATTTTGCAGCGATGAAAATGTGATTTTATTGGAAAACGGCCGACAAACCTATTATTCAAGTCTATAATTACAAATATGAATTATTTTATTGTTGATCAAGAATAAATAATTCATATTTTTCAAGTTTTAAATAGACAACGGAGTATAGATATGGAGGAAAAAGTTCATATCTTGTGAAAGAGAGTTTGGGAGAAGAGCTTGATTTTCACAAGCCACTAGATTGAACAAGGACTATGGTGGAAGCAGGTTAAACGGACTATGGGAAAAGGGCTGGTTGGATTTTTTAAAGTGAAGGAGACAAATTTTAATGGTTTCTCACTCTCTCTTGCGCACTGAAATGGTTTTGGATTTTAAATACTCCGTAGTTTTTTTTTATAGTAAAGGGTCCACGGGTCGGGTTCGGGTCTTCTAACTTAGACCCATACCCAGACCCGAATTATTTTTAGAGGATCCATACCCGACCCATACCCAGACCCGAATTATTTTTAGAGGACCCATACCTGACCCATACTCATTGGGTCTGAAAATATGAGACCCAAACCCGCCCCATTAGGGTGCGACCCGAGGGGTTTGGGTCGGGTCTTTGACCGACTGCCATCCCTAACCACCACCATCTCGACACCCGCAAAGGCCAACAAAAATATATCGCCCCCAAACATATTTTACACTTCAAAAAATATTAAATTACCGACTCGAGATATTTATTCTCTCGATCCCTTCAAAAAATTGCCCTCGTCGAGATATTTATTTAGAAATCTCGACACTTCTAATAAGTTTTACCTTTTTTTAGACTTCTATTTTCTTTAGAATCTCAATACTTCCAAATTACCAACCTCGAGATTCTATTCTCTTTAGAATCCCTACGCTTCAAATTTGTTTTACCCGTTCAAGATCCTTATTCTCTTTAAAAGGTCTAAATTACCCTTCCGAGGTTTCTATTCTTTTCAGAAACTCGATACTCCAAAATAATTATTTGCTTAAGACTTCTATTCTCTTTAGAGTCTTGGTATTTTCTTTCCCACGATAGTTCGTTTGTGGTCATCAGGGCCAACGAGTTATATTAATATGGAAGTCACGCTCAAAAGATGACATGGGCCAGTTTGCTTCAAGGAATCTGTAGGCACAGGCTCTTCTATTCAAGCAGATTCTTCAAGAATATTTTCAGATATGTCCTTTTTCCTCAACCCCGACCGATTGTGAAGGCCAAGTACGATCTCTTCTTATGGCTGGCGAGCTTCCTCACGCCATAACCCAGGTTGTAACTTTTATTGACCTGAGGGCTATACTTTGACTTTCGCATTGTCCAAGCCTTAGTCAAAGTGGGGGCTTTGTAGATACCTTTATCCGCACCTTTTAACCCCCCCCCCCAGATGATAAACAAACGTACTTGATAGTTTTATGTTGTGGGTGACCTAACTCCTTACTATGGGGAATCAGGTGATGATATGACTGAGGATTTGAGGGCAAATCCGTTTCAAGAAGAAGGGATTGCAACAAAAATTGAGACCATGGGTATCTCATCGAAGAAAAGGTCCAAGAGCAAGGGTAACTCAAGCAAGACAAGTCTTATTTCATCCGAGACAGTGGCTAGCTCGAAGGAGCCCGGGCAGAGTCCAGCAAAAAACACAAGGTCAAAAGCACCTCATATCTTGAAATTTAGTGGTTCCAAGGTCATTTTTTGCTAATTATCAATAAAAGTGCAAGTTTAAGTCAGAATAATATAACGTGTCAGAGTGGGATCAAATATCTGCAATTATGTGCCAAGGCAAAGTTCTTACTATATATGGCTAAAAAAGATCAAGGCAAGACCTGAAAGGCTTCCTAACATCTTGTACTCGAAGTTCATGTGCTGCCAAGTCCATTCTCCAAGATTTATCTACTTTTTAATTGACCTTGCACCACAAGACAATCTGTAGTAGCCTACTTTATGCTTTATGCTTTTGATAGTTTGTTTCTTAGTCAGTTTGTGTTGTACTCTTGTTGTATGGTAGTTGAGTCTTTGTACTTTGTTTTTTAAGTCATTGGATGAGATTTAAACGTCTAGGATGTAATTCCTTTGGCCTATATAAGGCTTGCATTGTAACCTAGACAAACCAGATGGTAATGAATGAAAAACAAAACAGAAACCTTGTTTATGTTTTATAAACTCTTGGTTGTGTGCTTGAGTCCAGGCCTTTGCTTAGTGCTAGGATTTGTGGCCTTAATACTTTGGTGTGTGCTGGTGTTAAGTTAAAACTCCTATAACATTGTCTTAGTGCGTGGTTTGATAAGTGTATATCTTGTGTCATTTTACTTAAGCACTTAGTCATTCAAACAAAAGAAAACTTGTGTGTTAACCAAATCTATATAAGTGACATAGTTGCAACAATATATAATTTACGATTAACTGTGCATATAATTCAAATGCTATAAAATTAAACTATTTAATTTAAATGCAAAACATTAAAATAATTGCAACTATAATTTTCCTAATACAAAATAGAAGAGATAACAAAAGGAAAAATTTATTATATATTATAAAAATAAAAAAATTATAATTTCTAAACTTAAAAGTGCATGTAAATCAATAAGGACGATCGAATTTGGCCTTAAAACACACACCGTGCTAAGCTTTTTTTTTTTTTGCTCCATCTTCAGGAGAAACCCTCTATTCCTAGTCCATGTAATATCAATTTGAGAACACATGCATGTCAGTCTTACAAATTTGTGAGATGCATAATGGTCCCTTTTAGAAAAAGAAGTAATCAATTTTATTTTCCTCCTTTTCTCTCAATCTTAAGTGAAAAAGAGATGACTCATGTGTAAACAAAAATATGCTCAAATTCGTATATCACACACTTTAATTGGTTAAGATCAACAAAATTAGATCATTTCCTTATATGAGACCATCACACCACTAAGGCACTAGTTAAGGGATTCTCAATCCTTTTGATTCTTTCCTTTTTAATTATATTCGTAAGAGGATATTTATGTATGAAACGTGCTTTTACAGATACGTATTTTACTCTTTCACATACGAATTTTAAAATTTTACCTTTGTCATTTTTTACATTGTTTGTTCTCTTAATTGATTTTTTTTTCCATTTTCTCCACTTTCCCTCACCAGTCACCTCGTCCACCATCAACACTTCAAAGACAATCAATGATAAATATACAAACTAACTAACTAATTTTTATATTAAAAAGAAAATTTTTTATTATTCTTTTATTAAAAAAAAGAAAAAAAAAACAACTTTACTAACACCTATCTCGTTCCCTACCTCCTCACAACCACCCGCACCCTCCGGCAGGGGAAATACAATTGCCATACCGGAGATAGGAAATCAAAGCGGATATGGCGAAGAAAAGTTGAGCTGCTATGGGGGTTGATATGGGCCGTTGGGTTGACGTTAACCAGGACGATGATGAGAAACAGATTCGATCTCTCTTTCTCGCTCTTGGCGGTTTTCGATGATTATATTCGCTTGCTTTTTCTGAAAAGTTGTGTCCACGTCGGCCCCACTCGAGGCGGCATCCTGGTCTTTGATATCATAGTCGAAGGGAAAAGATCTGATTAAAGAATTTAATATAATAATTTCAATATAAAATATATTAATAATTGTTTAACAACAAAGTTTACTTTACTAATTGAAGAATTATAATCTATTGTTTAAGTTTTTAGAGTAACTAAATTCGATATTAGGGAAATGCAACAGGAGTTCAATGCCATGTTCAAAGACAAGACCAATCAACCTCTGATCAGCCTAGCCAGGATTCAATGCCAAACCTACCCTATGTCAAAAGCTACCTTAATGCTTTGTACAGCCCAGGTCCAAGCCACCACACAAAGACACGAGCCAGTGGTAGTCATGACACGAGCCAAGACCAAACAAGCCACAAAACAGACTCACAAAACAAGCCAACAAAACCTTTGGAAACTCAGCCAGCAGCAGTGCCTTGGGGAGGGTCTCAGGGCAACTTCCAAGCTTAGGGACTCCAAACCAACTATGGGGCATGGTACTAGGGAGGGTCTACTATCTTTTTGTCCAGGAAACCTTCCTCAGAAAACGTCAAGAACACCCCTCAAAACACAACCCAAGTAAACCAGTCCAGTTACAGCCTTACATGTAGCAGCTTAGCTGTTTTGCCAAACCTTCCTCTTTTAGCCAATCAAACAAACCTAACCAATCCCCAAACCTATGTCTTGGGAAGGTCCTCTACAACTTTCCCCAGGACTTCCTTGCCAAGAAACAAACACACAAAGAGTTAGCTTAGGGACAACTTCAAACTGTCCAGATTTCAGCCTTTGTGTAGTAGTTAACATGTCACTGTCAAACCTTCCCCTTTTGAACAAGCAATGCGTGAGGTACTTTCAGCACATCTTTGGGAGCCTTCCTACTTCAGTTTGGTTCACAAACCCAAGCCTGAAAGTCCACTCTTCACCCAAGACACACCTGATCAAACAATTAAGGAAGATTGTCTCTTTAGAAACTACTTTCTACTTTATTTACTTTATGTCAGAATTCTGCAAGTTTGTAGCTGTTATTTTGTTCCATGTTGTAAGCCTTTGTGGCCCTAGATATCTCCTAAACGTCTGAGTTGTATTCTTGTTGCCTATATAAGGCCTTTACCTAATGAAATGCAAACCAGATTTGAAGTAAAACATAAAACTGAAACCTTGTTTCTGTTGCATCTCTTGGCTGTGTGCTTGAGACAACTTCCTTTGCTTTGTGCTTGGAAGTGAGCTTGGGTCCTTAGCTGTGTGCTGGGATCACAGTTCAACCCTCAATCATTGGCTTTGTGCTTTGATTAAGGTCCTATCTTAGTTCTTTGTCAATTAGTCCAAACAGAAACAGAGTATTTGCAAAGTGTCTGAACTTCAATCAAATTGTCATTGTTTAGTTGTCTTTCTGAATAGTTTCAGTGCAAATTGGTTATCAGAGCTTTGGTTTGTGAGTTCATCTACCTAACTACATTAAAAACACAAAATACAACCATGAGTGAAGAGAGAATCACAGGTCTTGAAAACACAGTTCAAGATCTTGCCAGAACTGTAATGGAGGTCTCTAGATCTGTCAATGAACTCCTTGAGGGCCAACAGAACAATAATACAAGGGGAGGCAGAGGTCGAGGAAGAGGAGCACCTTTCCCACAAGGTGGAGTAAGGAGGAGACAACCTGTAGATCAGTTTGAAATGTCAGATTCAGATGGCTCAGATCACAGCCTTCTCAGACACCAAGACAAAGATATCAAGGTAGAGATTCCTGACTTTCTAGGTAGCTTGAACCCTGATGATTTCTTAGATTGGCTAAGGTCTGTAGAAAGAGTCTTTGAGTTTAAAGGATACACTGATAGAAAGGCTTTTAAGGTTGCTATCATGAAACTAAAAGGCTATGCCTCACTGTGGTATGAAAACATGAAAACCTTGAGGGTTAGGGAAGGGAAAGAACCTGTAAAGTCATGGCTCAAACTGAAAAAGAAAATGAGAGCTAAGTTTGTCTCTAGGGACTACACTCAAGACATGTTCATTAAGCTTACTCACCTAAAGCAAG
Source organism: Heliosperma pusillum (assembly GCA_022085475.1). NCBI lineage: Eukaryota > Viridiplantae > Streptophyta > Magnoliopsida > Caryophyllales > Caryophyllaceae > Heliosperma > Heliosperma pusillum. Next base: position 28,377 of record JAIUZE010012935.1, read on the forward strand.
ACCAAAGACCTTTAGAGTCCTACCTAAGAGACTTTGAACAACTCACTTTGCAATGTGAGGTTGTTGAGAAATCTGAACAAAAGATAGCAAGGTTCTTAGAGGGGTTGGATGAAAGGATAGCTAGCAAAGTCAGGCTACAAAACATATACTCCTTTGAGGAAGCTGTCAACTTGTCTTTAAGGGTAGAAAAATTGGGAAAAGGAAAGGCCAGTGCTTCTAAGACACCTTCCAGAACCCCCACCTTCAAGCCTTTTGTAGGAGTTAAGATAGGAGAACCTGTGGTTCCTGTTAAGACTCCTTTCAACCTTGATAAAGGCAAGGCTGTTGAGGCAGGCCAAAGGAAGACTACCCCTCTCAAAAAGTGCTTTCAATGTCAAGGGTATGGGCATTTTGCTAGAGAATGCCCATCTAAAAGGGCTCTGAGTACCCTAGAAGTAATCCATTGGGGAGATGATGAGGTGTTGGTCTGTGATGAGGAGATGGAAGAGCCTGAGATAGAGGCTAGTGAGGAGTTGATAGAACCTGATGCTGGGTTAAGTCTGGTGACTTGGAGGGTGATGCACACACAACCCCAACCCTTAGAAGAAGATCAAAGACACCAGATCTTTAGAACTAGGTGCACCATAAAAGGGAGGGTGTGTAATCTGATTGTGGATGGAGGGAGTTGCACCAATGTAGCCTCTAAGACAATGGTGGATAAACTAACATTGCCCACCAAAGACCACCCTCAACCTTACAAGCTTAGGTGGCTGAACAAGGGGGCTGAAGTTAGAGTAGATCAACAATGTGTTGTTCCATTTTCTATTGGGAAAGGATATGCTGATGAGGCCTTGTGTGATGTATTGCCTATGGATGCTTGTCACCTTCTATTAGGGAGGCCCTGGGAGTTTGATAGGGATGCTGTCCATCAGGGAAGGGACAATACTTACTCTTTTAGGTTTGGGAAGAAGAAAATCATCTTAGCTCCTTTACCCCCTATCCTGAAAGGGAACCCTCCACTCTTAACTGAAGCTGCTAAGGAAGTTCTGCTGTTAAGTGAAGCAGAGATGGAGCAAGAGTTAAATGATCTTAGGCCAGTCTATGTCCTCCTCACCAAGGAGGTAGGGGAAGGGTCTAACCAAGTGCCTAAGGAAGTACAAGCCTTGCTGAAAACCTATGAGGATGTTTTCCCTGCTGAACTACCTAGTGGATTACCCCCACTAAGGGGAATTGAGCACCACATTGATCTAGTACCTGGGGCTGTCCTTCCAAACAAGCCAGCCTATAGAAGTGACCCCAGGGCAACACAAGAGCTGCAATCTCAGGTGGGAGAATTGCTTAGCAAAGGGTATGTCAGGGAGTCTCTTAGTCCTTGTGCTGTACCAGCACTGCTAGTGCCTAAGAAGGATGGAACTTGGAGGATGTGTATAGATAGCAGAGCAATTAACAATATCACCATTAAGTATAGGTTCCCTATACCTAGACTCAATGACATTCTGGATGAACTCAGTGGGGCTCAAGTGTTCACTAAGATTGATCTAAGGCAAGGGTATCATCAAGTAAGGATAAGAGCTGGAGATGAGTGGAAGACTGCTTTCAAGACCAAGCATGGGCTGTATGAATGGTTAGTGATGCCATTTGGGCTCTCCAATGCCCCTAGCACCTTCATGAGGCTCATGACAGAAGTCTTAAGGCCTTACTTGGGAAATTTCATTGTGGTATACTTTGATGACATTCTAGTCTACAGTTCAAGCAAGAAGGAACACCTACAACATCTGAACTTGCTTTGTGAGGTTCTCAGGAAGAATAAGCTATATGGTAAGCTAGAGAAGTGCACTTTCATGCAGCCTGAGGTTCACTTCCTTGGGTTCATCATATCAAAGGAGGGGGTAGCTGTTGATCCTGAGAAGGTTAAGGCAATCAGGGATTGGCCTACACCTAAGACAGTAACAGAGGTCAGGAGTTTCCATGGGTTGGCATCCTTCTATAGAAGGTTCATTCAGGGGTTCAGTTCTATCATGGCTCCTATCACAGAATGCATGAAGAAAGGAGAGTTTACTTGGGGAGAAAAGGCAGAGAAGTCCTTCAAAACCATTAAGGATCTGTTGTGTAGATCCCCTATACTAGGCTTACCTGACTTTAACAAACTGTTTGAAGTAGAATGTGATGCAAGTGGGTTAGGAGTTGGGGCAGTACTGGTTCAAGAGAAGAGGCCCATAGCCTATTTCAGTGAGAAGCTAAGTGGAGCAAGGTTGAATTACTCTACCTATGACAAAGAGTTTTATGCCATAGTGAGAGCTCTGAATCATTGGGGGCATTACCTAAAACCTAAGCCTTTTGTGCTACATTCAGACCATGAGGCTTTAAAGTTCATCAATGGTCAACACAAACTCAACCCCAGGCATGCCAAGTGGGTAGAATTCCTGCAATCTTTCTCCTTTTCAAGCAAGTACATAGAAGGCAAGAACAATGTAGTAGCTGATGCTCTTTCTAGGAGATCTGTGATGTTGTCATTCATGGAGCAAAGGGTCCTAGGCTTTGAATTCATGAAGGAACTCTACGTGGAAGATCCAGACTTCAAGGAGGAATGGGAAGTGTATGCAGAGGGAAAACTCAAGAAGGGGAGCAAGTACTTGACACAGAATGGATTCCTCTTCCAAGGAAACAAACTATGCATACCTAGAGGTCCTTACAGAGGATTACTAGTCAAGGAGGTCCATTGCAATGGACTTGCAGGGCACTTTGGGGTACAAAAGACCTATGAGATATTGCATGAGCAGTTCTATTGGCCCAAGATGCTAGGTGATGTGCAGGACACCATAAAAAGGTGCAAACCCTGTCAACTAGCCAAGTCACAGTTCCATGCAGGTCCCTACACCCCACTACCTGTACCAAACAAACCTTGGGAGGACATCAGTATGGATTTCATAGTGGCATTGCCTAGGACACAAAGGGGCAAAGACTCAGTAATGGTGGTAGTGGATAGGTTCAGCAAAATGGCCCATTTTGTTGCTTGTAAGAAGACAGAAGATGCCATGGGGGTAGCAGAACTCTACTTCAAGGAAATAGTAAAGTTGCATGGGGTACCAAGAAGCATTGTGTCTGATAGGGATACTAAGTTTATGAGCCACTTTTGGAGGTCACTCTGGAGGCTCCTAGGTTCAAGGTTACTCTTCAGCACAGCCTACCATCCCCAAACAGATGGGCAGACAGAGGGTACTAACAAAACTCTAGGAAGAATCTTGAGGTGTATCATTGCTAAGTCATTAAAGGATTGGGACATCAAACTGTCACAAGCTGAGTTTGCATTCAATAGAGCTCCCTCACACAGCACAGGTAAGACCCCTTTTGAAGTTGTTTATGGTGCTAATCCTCTAATGCCTACAGACCTAGCACCAGTGATAAGGAAAGAAGTCAACTATGATGCCAAAGAAAGAGTACAACAGATGATGCAGATTCACAGTCAAGTCAAGAAACAGATTGAGAGAACAAATGAAATGTATAAGTCAAGAGCCAAAGGTCCAAAGAAAGCTAGAGAGTTCAAGGCAGGAGACATGGTGTGGCTGCACTTAAGGAAAGAAAGATTCCCAGAGAAGAGGAAAAACAAACTCATGCCAAGAGCTGATGGTCCTTTTGAAGTGCTTGAAAGGGTAGGACCTAATGCTTACAAGATAGATTTACCAGGGGATTATGGGGTACATGGGACATTCAATGTGGGAGACCTAAGTCATTATCAAGAAGACTCTGAGGATGAAGAGGATTTGAGGACAAATATTTTTCAAGAAGGAGGGGTTGCAACAGGAGTTCAATGCCATGTTCAAAGACAAGACCAATCAACCTCTGATCAGCCTAGCCAGGATTCAATGCCAAACCTACCCTATGTCAAAAGCTACCTTAATGCTTTGTACAGCCCAGGTCCAAGCCACCACACAAAGACACGAGCCAGTGGTAGTCATGACACGAGCCAAGACCAAACAAGCCACAAAACAGACTCACAAAACAAGCCAACAAAACCTTTGGAAACTCAGCCAGCAGCAGTGCCTTGGGGAGGGTCTCAGGGCAACTTCCAAGCTTAGGGACTCCAAACCAACTATGGGGCATGGTACTAGGGAGGGTCTACTATCTTTTTGTCCAGGAAACCTTCCTCAGAAAACGTCAAGAACACCCCTCAAAACACAACCCAAGTAAACCAGTCCAGTTACAGCCTTACATGTAGCAGCTTAGCTGTTTTTGCCAAACCTTCCTCTTTTAGCCAATCAAACAAACCTAACCAATCCCCAAACCTATGTCTTGGGAAGGTCCTCTACAACTTTCCCCAGGACTTCCCTTCCAAGAAACAAACACACAAAGAGTTAGCTTAGGGACAACTTCAAACTGTCCAGATTTCAGCCTTTTGTGTAGTAGTTAATATGTCACTGTCAACCTTCCCCTTTTGAACAAGCAATGCGTGAGGTACTTTCAGCACATCTTTGGGAGCCTTCCTACTTCAGTTTGGTTCACAAACCCAAGCCTGAAAGTCCACTCTTCACCCAAGACACACCTGATCAAACAATTAAGGAAGATTGTCTCTTTAGAAACTACTTTCTACTTTATTTACTTTATGTCAGAATTCTGCAAGTTTGTAGCTGTTATTTTGTTTCATGTTGTAAGCCTTTGTGGCCCTAGATATCTCCTAAACGTCTGAGTTGTATTCTTGTTGCCTATATAAGGCCTTTACCTAATGAAATGCAAACCAGATTTGAAGTAAAACATAAAACTGAAACCTTGTTTCTGTTGCATCTCTTGGCTGTGTGCTTGAGACAACTTCCTTTGCTTTGTGCTTGGAAGTGAGCTTGGGTCCTTAGCTGTGTGCTGGGATCACAGTTCAACCCTCAATCATTGGCTTTGTGCTTTGATTAAGGTCCTATCTTAGTTCTTTGTCAATTAGTCCAAACAGAAACAGAGTATTTGCAAAGTGTCTGAACTTCAATCAAATTGTCATTGTTTAGTTGTCTTTCTGAATAGTTTCAGTGCAGGAAAGAGGTATGTACATGAGTTAATTTGATTAGATTCAGGGGGAGAACGGTATCATACGGAAAATTTATGAAGAAGTGTATGTGAAAGAGTAAAATTCGTATGTGGAAAAGTAATTATGTTTATGTATAAAACAATTATTATGTGACATTCACATTATTTAGTCGGTAAATTAATTTTTCAACAAACCTCAGTCGCTACTAATAAGAGTGGCCCTATAGGATCGGTTTAATATAGTTGGGACATTCTCAACAGTTATGGATAAATATAGTTGTTACGATCGCTTCAGTTAAACAAACAAGTTCTCACATTAAATTATATCATTGTTAGCACATTCTCATAATTGTTTAACAACAAAGTTTACTTTACTAATTGAAGAATTATAATCTATTATTCAAGTTTTTAAAGTAACTAGATTCGATCTTAGGGAAAGAGGTATGTACATGAGTTAATTTGATTAGTTTCAGGGAGTGAAGGGTATCATACGGAAAATTTATGAAAAAGTGTATGTGAAAGAGAAAAATCCGTATGTGAAAAAAGTAATTCCGTTTATGTATAAACCAATTATTATGTGACATTGACATTATTAAGTCGGTATATTAATTTCTCAACAAACCTCAGTCGCTACTAATAAGTGTGGTCCTATAGGATCAGTTTAATATAGCTAGGACATTCTCAACCGTTATGGATAAATATCATTGTTAGGATCACTTAAATTAAACAAACAATATCTCACATTAAATTATATCATTGTAAGGAAATTAGTATAGATCTCGTCCTACAACACGGTATTTGTAGAGCGGTTTGTTAAATAAAGTTGTAACAAATTGATATGAGTAACATATTTTAAATTTTAATAATCTACTATTCATAAAATTTTGTATTAAGAGGATTATATTATTATTCGGGGCCACGAGCCACCTATACAAAAGTCTATTAATTACTCTTTTAAGTAAATAATAAAGTGAGTTTTTACTTCAAGATTAAATTATGGCACATAATAGAATTAATGTGTGATAGTTATTCTTACGGAGTTTATTTTCACAATACATTTTTTTTACTCATTATAGTACGTTTGGTATCTAACTTTCTGTTTGCCTACCCTTCACGAAAAACTCATCAAACCTAATTGTAACACCCGTAAATGTACCCTATTTTTCTAGTAGAAATATTTTACGAAATATTTTCAGCAAATTTAAGTTTTAATTTATAATTTTATGTTCCGAGTCGAATTTAGAATTTCCGAGTTCGTATTTGGAATTTCTGCGAGATTCCATGAAAATCCCGTCTTAAGGCGAGTTTGACTTTTCTTGACTTTTGAGTCGAGTTTGACTTTTCTTGACTTTTGAGTCGAGTTTGACTTTTCTTGACTTTTGAGTCGAGTTTGGCTTTTCTTGACTTTTGAGTCGTCTTTAACTTTTCTTGGCTTTTGAGTCGTCTTTGAATTTTCTTGACTCTTAAGTCGACTTTGACTTTTGTTGACTTTTCCCCATAAATATCTCATACTCCCTTAATCTTTTTCATTCACCACAAACACAACCAAATTACTTCCTCCTTAAGCAAACAAAATCATGGTTTCCCTCTTTGATTTCGATCTTAGATTTCGCCTAGCTCATTCGTTCTTTGACGGAATTCACGTAAGTTCGTCTTATTCTTCCCCTCTTAGCTTCCTCTATCCGTATTCATATTAAAAGTATCGTCTTTCTCGCTTTTCAATCTTTCCGTCTTTCTCAAGATGAATTTTATTCATCTTTTATTTCCTATTTGTAGGTGGAGACCACTAGGAAGGCTTAGTAATCGATTAAAGACGCGTAAAGGTAACGGTGAAGGGTTACTCGGTATCATTTACGTGTTTTGCATGCTTTATATGTTAGAGATCGTATTTAGAATACGATTAGAAGCTTAGGAATCATGTTATGATTTATGATTGTTGTTATTTGTTGATTGTTGATGATGAATATTGATTATTGGTAATTATTAGAAGTGAATTAGGAGAATTGAAAATGATAGAATTGGTGCTTGTTGTTCTCGGGTGGAATTGTATTCCTGGCCGAAGGACCGGCAGCCGGTCTAGTGCCCGGCAAAGAATTTCCTGCACCGACCCTTTTTCGTAGAATGATCATAACTCCTTCGTTACTTGCTTGTTTTAGGCTTGTTACCACTCGTTGGAACCGTAAGAGGATAAGCTATCACCTCGACTTTGAATTTCTGCATTTCCATATCTAGAACTCTAGTTATGACCATTAGAAGTAGACCCTTGTTTTGATAGTTTCCAAACTTGTGATTTTTGTGTTTGTTAGTGTTGTGCTCTGAGCCGGGGTACCGGCCGCCTCCCTCTTGACCGGCCTGGAACACATTACCTTGTTTTCTAGGATTTTTGGTTTTTGCCTTGTGCTCTGAGCCGGCCCACCGGCCGCCGGTCCAGTGACCGGCCTAGAACACGGCTGTGTTCTTTTCCTTTAATTTCTAAAACTCATAATTTATATTAGTTCGCATGATCAGTTTATCGTATAATTTTACGAAATGTCTTATAATATTCATGTTTTGGATATATGTTATCTCTTTCGCATGTATCACATGTTTTGTGACGGTTTTTGCTATGTCCCACTTTGAGTCGGTTTTTACAAATGATACGGTTTGAGCACTATTTTGTCTTGTGCTTTGTACTCTCATTCCCTTGGCTACCTTCCCGTTCGTAAGGCTGGAATGTCGGAACGGAGAGGTATACTACTGCTTAAATGCATGTGTTAGTGGGCATACGACGACGTTGTTGGGAGTTGAACGCTATGCGTTGTTCGACCCGGCCGTCAAATGTTGTGTACTTGCGAGGTGGTGTTATTTGCATGTAGCGTACCGCTTGTTATGAGGCTTGAGCTCTTTTCCGACTCTTTCGTGAATGTCGACCGAATTTGGGGTACTCGGCGTCTATGATTGACCGAGTCTTGGATGCGAAACGTTTATCGCATGTCGAATCGGAACACGTTTATTCCGAGATCCTGGCCAGGTTTAGACTAGGGACCGGATATTATTATCGTCGTGCGTTACCAGGAGGAAATTAGTCTACATATACGAAATGTAGCATCGTGTATGAGTTCAGGGAAACGCTTTATCCCGTGGATCCCTTTTAATCATACTTGCCATGTACACGATGCTAGTGCGTTTCATTTACCGTGAGAGAGTCGTCTTGAGTCGTCTTGAGTCGTCTTGAGTCGTCTTTGAATGCGTGATTTCATGATATTGTTCATGGTCATGGCATGAGTTGGCACCGTCTTTGTCTTGGCTCGTGAATGAATGATAATATGTTGGATTTATTGTGGTCATCGCATGACTTGGAATGGTATGTTTGTCGAGTCTCAATCTTATCAATCTTATACCGCTAACGGTGAGATGTAAGCCCTAGTGAGCGTATTCGATTGCCTAAGAGTGTCTTTCCCGAGTCTTTGAATAACATGATGGTTCGGATTTGGTTTCCATATGATCTTATCATTTTATCTCGTGTTGTCTATCTATTTCTTATTGTATCTCACATGTATATCTATATATATGCATGCTTTACCTTTGTATTCCCTTATATGTTCGTTTGATGTGATATGGCTGGGAGAACCCGGAGTTACTCCCCACTGACTGTGGCATTCATGTTTTTCATGGATGAACAGGTTGCTTGCTATGGATGATTTTTGGATCTGATATTTTGGGGTTCGGGTGTGAGCTAGCGGGCGTTGTCCCTGGAAGATTAACCTCTAGACGATTTTAGCTTATTTGCTAAACACTTGTTCTTTGTTAACATTTTGAGAGACTCCGTCTCTTTGTTATTTTCCGCACTTAGTTGTAATATTTTGACACTCCTCGTTTTACTTAACTTGCATGTATAAAAGTTTTTAAAAACTACCTATTTCCGCAATATAATTCACATGCTTGTTTGTTTATTATTTCCGCATTCGCGAGGGTTGTCACATCACTCGCTTGTATACTCTTTACCTTCTCCCAAAATATAAAAATCTTCATTATGGTGCCAATTTGATTGTATTTACTTTGCTATTCAGATTAATTTAATTATATTAATTAAATCGATCTTTTTCTTATAACTTTGGTATGTTATGTTAATTAATTTAGGGTTAATTTTGGTGGAGGAATGGCGGAAGGATGGTGGAAGGTAGTGGTTGACTGGAAAGTCGCCGATCATAGGGGCGGGGGTCGTCGTAAAGAGGGTGGAATGGGGTTGATCGGCGGCCAACGAGTGGTTGTGTTGGGGAGGGAGAGAGAGGGAGAAGAAGGGTGTGGTCTGGAAAGACCGAGCGGACGTCGTCGACGTTGGGCGTGGGTGACCGTCGGTAGGTTTGTCTGGTCGGCGTTGGGTGTACGACAGAGGTAGCTGGTGCTTGTCAGATATAGAGGATGAGAGGGTTGTCAAAGGTTGTGGTGGGGTATACTGGTAGATGTAGTGCGTGTAGTACGTAAATTTATTCTCTTATTACGTATATTTATGAAATTTATTCATGTAGCATATGATTTTTACGCAATACATTGTTTGCGTAAGTAATTTGTTTATGCAGTATGTTCGTTTCTAGAAGTAATTTAAGTTGACGGCGGAACGCTGATGACGATGGGTGCTGACGATGTTAAATGCTAATGGATGAAAGAGGAAATTAGAGAAAAACAAATCAAGGAGAAACGAGAGATAAAGTGGGAAGGGAAATGAGAGGGGTATAATTGTCAACAGTGTATTGAGATGAATAAAATGTATACTGTGAAAATCAGCACCCTATTCTTATTATGGTTGTATTTAAGATTGCATAAACTATTGATAAGCCCACTTGATATTCGGTACGAGGTAACATGGGCCCAAAATATTGGTGAGGTAATTTGAGTGGGAAAATAATGTAGAGAGGCTTAAACTTTTAGTTAATGAAATCTAGCTTAAAGACGGTGTGGAAACATGCCAGTCAGCCAATAATCAAGCTAGATATGAAGTATGTGGATAGGTAACCTAGCAAGTTAGGTATCATAGTGTAAGTGTGTAACTGACATTTGTATACAAGCAAGAAACACAACCATTATGCTCCTCGTCATCCCATTTGTTTATCATTTTCATTTTATGGTGTCTTATTCATTTGTTTACCATTCTATATTATCTTGGTTTTATTTAAGTAATTTGATCTCCGAATGGAACTATTGAGCACTTGTTATTCTCTAATACAACCACAATGGTCCATTACTCTTTTCTTAATTTTTGTGCCAAAAGTAAAGGTAAACAATGCCCCGGAGGAAGGAGTAATTTATTATTCCACATTTCTTACTCAATAAATAAAATTAGTTTTTATTTACCTCCTCGTCCATATTACATTTCTTATTCAAGTTCATCAGCATCCCTGAGCTTATAAGAGGCGATAATTTAGGCAAACATGAGGGCTTAACAAATCAATGCACTTCTTACCATTCATTTTTTATTTTCGATTACATTTGATACTATTTTGCTCCTCCAGCCTAAATTATCCATGCAACTTTATCCTCTAAAAATAGCTTATCACTCCAAAAGGTAATCTTAAGTTTACTACATTTGAAAAAAAAACAAAATTAATTTGTAGACTATTTTCTTGTATTTAATTTTCTCATTGAAGAAAGGGTGAGCTGAATTTTTTTAAAGAGAATTAATTAAAAGTAAGTTTTTAAATCTACTATGTTCCAAACGTTTTTTTATTCAATCCATTCGTAAATTGAAAATCTTTTAAACAAAGTCGTAAAGTATTCAATTATTGTATCAAATGTAAGTCGTCTTTATATCGAATAATCATCATATATTCATATTCATTTTTGGGGTTGAATTTATTCTTGTTTATGGTTTATTTTCTTTTTAAAAAAAATGTTTTTGCACATATGATATATAGATAATACTTTTTGCATAAATGTCACGTATTATCAATTTATATGATAACATTTAGATAAACAGATTTTTTGTTGATGTAGGATGAAGAAAGTAAGTTGGCCTTATTATGATCCTGAATTTGACACTCTATCTGAGAGGATTAATGGTCCAAGGCAAGTAAATAAGTTTTACATCACCTCACTAAATCTTTTTAATTAATAAAAAATAAAAATAATCTACATTAATTCTATAATTCAATATGCAAATGCAACCCTTTCATATGATTCTTGTACTTTAATAAACAGTTGCAGAGTATGTATTGATAATGAAAGCTTGGAAGATAGCACTGTGATTAAGGTAAATAATTTCACAACTTCTCGTAAAAAACGGACCATTTTGACGTACCAAATATCGTTGTTTTAACGACAAATGTGACCATGTGACAAACAACCTGCTATAGCTTAGAAAATTGGCCAGGTTACACTTCATATTAAATAGGTCACATTTACACCGTATTTTTTAAAAGATAAAATTGACCGTCTTCAGCAAGACTTATTAAAATAATTTTTGAGAAATAATTAATATGTATGGGGAACAAATGTTTATGGGGGTAAAAATGTGTTCCGTATTCATTAGTATTACTCATGCGATGGAATGTGGTTGAAATTAATGAAAACGTTGGCTAGACGCCTCCAAAATAAAACAGAACTTATTTAATCTATCTATCTATATTATATTATTAGTAAATATTCTGTATATATTTAGTTTATTATATTTCCCTGTATATCTCGTAATTAGTTTATCTTGTGATATCGTTTCCTTGTATTCAGGATTCTGTAACTATATAATTGAGATCAATACAATACCCTAATTAGGGATTGCATTACCTTTATGGGTTCAGACACCAGGTCATCTTCTTTGTTGAGAACTTACCCACGGTAATTCTCCGCTCCCGACCTCGCTCGTTTGCCTTTGCCGTGCTAGCCTCACGCAATGATGCCCGGCGAAGACAAAGTCGATCCCCCCCCCCCCCAAATCCACACTTCACCCCGTCTACACCGTCACCAATATTCAAAATAAGGTACGGATTCTAGACGGTGTCAAGGTCTCCTATTCTCTATGGGTCGACCTATTCACCCTTCATGCTCGAGGGTATAAGGTTCTGCATCACATCAATGGCACTGCCGCCCTCGCTGCAATCGATCCCCTTTTCGAGTCATGGTCGGAAATTGACGCTATTGTGCTCCAGTGGATCTATGGCACCATGTCAGACGATCTTCTCCCGCGCGTTCTCCAGCGTCAATCCACTGCTCGCGAAGCTTGGAATCGAGTCGAAGCCATGTTCCTGAATAACATGGGCGCGCGTGCTTCGAGCCTTGAGCATGAATTCACCAATTTAAAATTGGGTAATTTCGCATCTCTCGATGCCTACTGTCAACGTCTCAAAGAGTTGTCAGTTTCTATGGGTGATGTCGGTGCCGCCATTAATGATCATCGTTTGGTGCTTCAGTTGGTTCGTGGTCTCCCGAAGGAGTACGACACGGTCGCTGTATTTATCAATCAATCGCTTCCCAATTTTGAGACGGCCCGGAGTATGATTGAACTCGAAAATCACCGACGTGACAGCCGCGAGGAACCTACGGCCCTTGTCGCGCCCTCTGCCCCCTCTGGTGACACTCGTACTTGGGATGATACACCCAAGTCTGGCTCCTCTCGCACCGCTCATCCATGTGGCGGCAGATGCGGGAACAAGGGCGGCGGAAACCGCAATCAATCGAAACAGCAGCCGTAACCTGCTGCCGTCCTTGCTCAATGTGGGCCCATGCCCTCTTGGCCGGCACAGTGGGCTCCACCACCGTGCCCATACCCCACCTATCCCTGGTGGACCAACCCTTGGCAAGCGTGGCCGATGACACAACAGTTTTCGCGACCTCGCAGCAATAGTAGCGGTGCCAAAGCACCATCTTCACGCTACAGTCACGCACATGTAGCTGCCACCAGTGAAGATGCTCAACAAATGACGGATTTGGGTCAAGCCCTTAACGCCTTTACGTTACAACCGTTTGGACAGGGACCCTTCTACATGCATACAGGAGCTTCTTCTCATGTCAGCGCGGATGCAGGTACTCTTTCTCCCTCTATTAATTCTAGTTCGATTCGCTCTATTTATGTCGGTAATGGCGCTAGCATTCCAGTACACGGTTCCGGCCACACTACCTTGACCGCACCTAACCGAACCCTTCACCTCCACAATGTCTTATATACGCCCAAAATTATCAAAAATTTAATATCCGTAACAGTTTACAATAGACAACAATGTTTTTATTGAATTTGATCCTTGTGGTTTCTATGTGAAGGATTTAGCGAATAGGAGTCTGATTCTGAGAAGTGACAGTGACGGAGACCTCTACCCCGTGTCAGCCGAGTCACCTTCATCGAAGCCCGCGTCTACATTTATTACTTTTTCACCAAATGTAAGGCACTCCCGTCTTGGTCATCCGGGTGCCTCTATTTTAAATTTCCTCAAGTCCAATTCTAGAATTGAATGTGTTAACAAATTGGATAATTCTTTACGTCATTCATGTCAAATAAGCAAACACAAGCGTTTACCCTTTTCCGATTCTTTGTCTCGTACTGTGGCACCCTTTGACATTATCCATAGCGATTTGTGGACTTCACCAATCAAAAGTAAAGCAGGCTATAAATATTATTTGATTTTGATTGATAACTTCACACAATTTGTCTGGGTATATCCGTTAAAATTTAAATCGGACACTTATTCCAAATTCATTAAATTCCACGCCTACGTCAAAACTCAATTCCAACGACCCATCAAAGCCATTCAATGCGATTTAGGCCGCGAATATGACAATAATGAATTTAAAGGTTTTGCAGACCAAAATGGCCTTGTTTTTCGGTTTTCATGCCCTCAAACCTCACCACAAAACGGTAAAGCCGAACGAATGATACGACGCATCAATGAAATCGTCCTAGCTCTCATCCACCATGCCTCCCTTCCTTTAGAGTATTGGGTCGATGCCCTCCATATGGCAGCCCATCTACATAATATATTGCCCACCAAAACACTTCACTACGCTACACCAACTTCCGCCCTCTTCCATAAACATCCCTCTTACTCCCACTTACGTGTCTTCTGGTGTGTTTGCTTTCCGAACTTAACTGCCAAAACCCCTCATAAACTTGCACCCCGTTCCACAAAATGTGTCTTCCTCGGGTACCCACAAGAATTTCGAGGTTACAAATGTCTAGAGTTGTCTAGTGGTAAGCTCATTATCTCACGTCATGTCACTTTCGATGAGTCCGTCTTCCCATTCGCTAACTCCAATGCTCCGTGCAGACCACCACCCGTCCCTGCCTCTACCACATCCCTCTCCCCTGGCATCATTGACGCCTTTCTCCACCAACAACCAGACGCCCCACTCCCTGCCCAACCAATACCCGAAACACCACCACATCAAACTGCCCCTGCCTCCCCACCACGTCCCAATACCCCACCTCACCCACCTACCCCAACAACCACTGCCGAACCCCCTACACCACCACCTCAGCAACCCACTTCCTCCCCTGCCACTGTACGACATTCCCCTTCCCCGCATCATCAGTCCCCTGACCCTCCCCCATCTTTATTACGTGACCATCGAATGACCACTCGAGCAATGAACGGGATTTTTAAACCCCGTGTCCTTGCTGCTACTACCCAACCCAAGCTCTCCCCGCTTCCCAAAAGCCCTCACGCTGCCCTGCACGACCCCAACTGGAATGCCGCCATGCATGACGAGCATCGTGCTTTAATTAATAATCAAACATAGGAACTTGTGCCCCGTCCGTCTGACGCTAATGTGATTCGATGTATGTGGCTATTCCGCCACAAATTTAAGTCTGGCGGTTCCTTGCAGCGCTATAAGGCTCGCCTTGTGGTAAATGGTAAATGTCAACAAGTGGGTATCGATTGTGATGAGACCTTTAGCCCCGTGGTCAAACCCATGACGATTCGAAGTGTTCTTAGCCTTGCGGTCACCCGGCCTTGGCCAATTCATCAATTGGATGTTAAAAATGCGTTTCTCCACGCTGACCTCAATGAAACAGTTTTCATGCACCAACCACCTGGTTTTGTCGACCCCTCTAAGCCTCGACATGTGTGTCGTCTTCGCAAGTCACTTTATGGGCTAAAGCAAGCCCCTCGGGCTTGGTATCAGCGATTCGCGACATTTATCTTATCTAAGGGGTTCAAGAGTAGTGTGTGTGACCAATCATTGTTTATTTTTCAAAGTGGACCCGATACGGCCTATTTGCTGCTCTATGTAGACGACATTGTCCTCACTGCGTCTAGCACGACTCTCCTCCGTCGCATCATTCACGATTTGTCACAGGAATTCGCGATGACCGACCTTGGTAAATTGCATCATTTTCTCGGCATCCAGGTATCCCGAAATTCCTCCGGCTTGTTTTTATCGCAAACTACGTATGCCCGTGACATTTTACTCCGTGCTAATATGGCCTCCTGCAACCCCGTGTCCACCCCTGTTGAAACCGGGTCTAAACTTAATGCTACGGCTGGCTCGCTCTTACCTGATCCTACGTCATATCGAAGCATTGTAGGAGCCCTCCAGTACCTTACCATCACTCGACCTGACATTACCTATGCTGTTCAGCAGGTCTGTTTATTTATGTATGCCCCTCGTGAGCCTCACTTCCAGTTCTTGAAACGCATTTTGCGCTATCTCAAGGGCACCCTCGCTTGCGGTTTGACGATTTCAAAGTTTTCCTCTCATACCTTGACCGCCTATACCGACGCTGATTGGGCGGGTTGCCCTGACTCACGGCGATCCACTTCCGGCTACTGCGTTTTCCTTGGTAATAATTTGGTTTCTCGGTCCTCTAAGCGCCAGAAAACGATTTCTAAATCTAGTGCGGAAGCAGAGTATAGGGGTGTTGCAAATGTTGTAGCTGAGACTAGCTGGTTGCGAAATCTCTTGATGGAGCTTTGGGTTCCTATGTCTTCGGCCAGCCTTGTTTATTGTGATAATATATATGCGGTCTACCTTTTGGACAATCCTGTTCAACATCAGCGGACCAAGCACATTGAGATCAACATTCAATTTGTTCGTGAACAGGTTCGTATTGGGAAAGTGAAAGTTCTACATGTGCCAACTGAGTATCAATACGCCGACATTTTCACTAAGAGGCTTCCCAAACATCTTTTCACACGGTTTAGATCCAGTCTCAGCGTACGGTCTCCTCCCGCTTAGACTGCGGGGGTATAATAGTAAATATTCTGTATATATTTAGTTTATTATATTTCCCTGTATATCTCGTAATTAGATTATCTTGTGATATCGTTTCCTTGTATTCAGGATTCTGTAACTATATATATATATAGAAATTGCATCCGGTGAGTACACATATATTAGGTGAGTACGTCCCGTGAATAAGGACCATTAGATCTTATGATGAATGAGTGGCTGAGATTGAATCTCCCATAATATAACTTTCATATAAATACCTCAATTACCAGCTATGTTCATCATAATTGATATTCACTTTCTCTCTCTAAATCACATCTCTCTAGCTCTCCTTCTGCTCTGTTATACGACTTCATCAGTTCTTCTGCTCCTACAAATTAAACCTCACTAATTCAATTTCTGATTCATTCAATTTCCTCTTCAATCATCAGCAAATTCCACAAATTAATTCAATCGCGAATTTATCAGCAATTGACTCTCAATTCAATTTTCAATTTTGCACGACTTTTTGTTTCCTCGTTTTGCATGTCAATTTCCGCTCCTTATTTCCGTCCTATTTGATCTTGCTTTCATATTTACTGTTTTTAATTTCTTCATTACTACAATGGCGACAAATTATAGCGAATTCCCCTTACCTACACGTATATTCCTTCCTCACTTCCTTCCGCTCTTATTTTCAATTTCTTGATTTTCTGTTAGTTTCTTTTTAAATGATCACTGTCATGATTTCGCAGTTTAGGACGTTTCTTAATTGTCGTTAATTTGCTTTTCAATTTTATCACGGTTTTGTTCAATCGAATTCGCAGTTTGTTGCTTTTCACATCACACTGTTACACGTTTATCGAACACTTTCTAAATATGAATTTTCTTTACACTTCCGCTTTCGTGCCATCTCTATCCTGTTTCTTTTTCCGCCTTTAATAGTAACATTGTTACTGTATTATGTCTACCAGTTCAGTACCATACTGTTACTGTGTAACACCCGGAAATGTACCCTATTTTTCTAGTGAAAATATTTTACGGTTACTTTTCAGTGAAATAGAGTTTTAAATCGTAAATTTAATCTTTCGAGTCGAATTTAGAATTTCCGAGTTCATATTTGGAATTTCCGCGAGATTCCATGAGAATCCCGTCTTAAGGCGAGTTTGACTTTTATTGACTTTTCCTCATACATACTCATACTCCCTTAACCTATTTCTCATTCACAAAAACACAATCAAATTTACTTCTTCCTTAAGAAACCCTTGCCTCCATAATATTTCTGATATTTGAATCATCGTATCTTCTTCGTTTCTTGTTGAAATTCGCGTAAGTTCGTCTCATTCTCCCCTCTTATCATCCTCTATCCGTATTGATCATAAAATTACCGTCTTTCTCGCTTTTCAAACTTTCCTTCTTTCTCAAGATGAATTTTATTCATCTTTTATGATCTATTTGTAGGTGGTGACCTCCAAGATCCCGACAAAGACTATTTCCTTATTGAAGAGGAGCTTGACGAGTAGTGAAGACGCTTAAAGGTAACGGTGAAGGATTACTCGATATTATTTACGTGTTTTATGCGATTTCTAGGTTAGAAACCGTATTTAGATTATGGTTAGTAAACTTATGACTTGTATTATTGTTGATGGATGTTGTTTGTTGAGTATTCATATGAGAATTAATGAATTGAATGTTAGTCGATAATTATCAAATGTTGATCTTGGTTGAAATTGGCATTTTCGTGTACTAGGGACCCCAGCCGGTCGACCGGCAGCCGGTCAGACCACCGGCTGGGGCAGTGGCTGTATATTGTTAAACTTTTACGTAATTTTGGAATATGACTTGGGTCTCAGCCGGTCGACCGGCAGCCGGTCAGACCACCGGCTGAGACACCCCTCTTTCTTCCTTATTTTTCAAATGACCCTTTGGTCCCAGCCGGTTGACCGGCAGCCGGTCGACCTGACCGGCAGGGACACACTGATGTTTGAAGTTAATTTTCGTATGACATTTGGCCTTAGCTGGTAGACCGGCAGCCGGTCCACCTGACCGGCTGGCACCTGCTGGAAGGTGTTTGTGATTTTTGTTTACGGTTTTAATTTATAATAGTTCGCATGATTCGTTTGTCGTATAATTTTACGTAGTGACTTATAATATTAATGTTTTGAATATATGACATTTCATTCGCTTGTATCACATGTTTTGTGACGGTTTTTGCTATGTCCCACTTTGAGTCGGTTTTTACAAATGATACGGTTTGAGCACTATTTTGTCTTGTGCTTTGTACTCTCATTCCCTTGGCTACCTTCCCGTTCGTAAGGCTGGAATGTCGGAACGGAGAGGTATCCTACTGCTTAAATGCATGTGTTAGTGGGCATACGACGACGTTGTTGGGAGTTGAACGCATTGCGTTGATCGACCCGGCCGTCAAATGTTGTGTACTTGCGAGGTGGTGTTATTTGCATGTAGCGTACCGCTTGTTATGAGGCTTGTGCTCTTTTCCGCCTCTTTCGTGAATTGATCTACCGAATTTGGGGTACTCGGCGTCTATGATTGACCGAGTCTTGGATGCGAAATGTCATCGCTTGTCGAATCGGAAAATGGTTTATTCCGAGAGTCTGGCCAGGTTTAGACTAGGACCGTATTTATATCGTCGTCCTACCAGGAGGAAATTAGTCTACATATACGAAATGTCATCGTGTATGCGTTCAGGGAAATGTTTTATCCCGTGGATGCCTTTTAATCATACTTGCATGTACACGGTGCTAGTGCGTTTCATTTACCGTGAGATGTCGTCTTTGTGTCGTCGTCTTGAATGCGTTGATTTCATGATATTATTCATGGTCATTGCATGATTGGGCACCGTCTATGTATTGGTTGTTGAATGGATGATAACATGATGGATTTATCATGGTCATTGCATGACTTGGCATGGTTTGTCTGTCGAGTCTCAATCTTATCAAACTTATACCGCTAACGGTGAGATGCAAGCCCTAGTGAGCGTATTCGGTTGCCTAAGAGTGTCTTCCCCGAGTCTTTGAATAGCATGATGGATTCGGATTTGATTTCCATATAATCTTATCATTATATATTGGATTGCCTATCTATTCTTATCGTATCTCACATGTATATCTATATATGCATGACTTTACTTTTGTATTTCCTTTGATGTACGTTTAATGTGATATGGCTGGGAGAGCCCGGAGTTACTCCCCACTGATTGTGGCCTTCATGTTTTTCATGAATGAACAGGTTGCTTGCATGGATGGCTTTTTGCTTTGACTATTTTGGGTTCGGGTGCGAGCTAGCGGGCGTTGTCCCTGGAAGTTTCCCCTCTAGACGATTTAGCTAGTTTTGCTAAACACTTGTTCTTTACTAACATTTTGAGAGACCCCGTCTCTTTGTTATATTTCGTACTTAGTTTGTAATATTTTGACACTCCTCGTTTTATCTATCTTGCATGTATAAAAGTTTTTAAAATACCGTATTTCCGCATACTATTTCACATGCTTGTATGTTTTATATTTCCGCATTCGCGAGGGTTGTCACAGTTGGTATCAGAGCTTTTTATCGCTCCCGACGCACACACGTGAACCCTAACTTAAACTACTTGACCTTAAAATAATAAATGAGAGATTGGGTAGAAGTTAAGGACTGTACTTGGTAGTCTATTTGTTTATGCTAATTGATAGGAGTAACTTAATTTGTTTTTGTTTCTTATGAAGATGGTTAGACCACGATTAGCTGAGAATGTTATGATGGAAGCTCTTACTCAAGTGCTGAAAAATCAGCAAGATGCGGCGTTAGCTAATGCCAACCAAGTTCCCCCTAGAAGGGAGGATAACCAT
The DNA here is from genome assembly GCA_022085475.1 of Heliosperma pusillum. Taxonomy (NCBI): domain Eukaryota; kingdom Viridiplantae; phylum Streptophyta; class Magnoliopsida; order Caryophyllales; family Caryophyllaceae; genus Heliosperma; species Heliosperma pusillum. The sequence goes on from JAIUZE010012935.1 coordinate 48,320, forward strand.
CAAGGTGGCTACGCATGGGTAGCTGGACAAATAGCAAGAAGTAAGATCGTACCATATGGTGGAGAGCCGGACCCTACGGAGTTATCCGATTGGTTCCGTGAGATGGAGAAGCAGTTCGATCTATACCAAGTCCGAGAAGAGGACAAGGTGAGGATCGCAAGCACTTTCTGGTGAGGGAAGTTGATAACTGGTGGGCTATCACAAGTGCCACCGCTGTTCTTGAAGAGGACTTTAACTGGGCTTGCTTCAAAGCTCTTGTGGAAGGTAGATTCTATCCTAAAGAGCTTAAACAACAAAGGCTCAAGGAGTTCATTGACTTTAAACAAGGCAACCTATCAGCTCAAGAGTTTACTACGGAGTTTAATAAGCTCGCTCATTTTGCGCCGAGGCTTATCCGAGATGATGAAGACCGAGCATTCTATTATCGTAACAAGTTGAGTGCCGTTCTTCAAAGTAAAGTGAGAAGGGGTACTACGTCCTTTGGAGATCTTTATGATGATGCCTTGTGGGCCGAGAATTCAATGAAGGCTATTAGAGATGAGGCTTTGATGAATAATCCCTCTCCTTCTTATGCTCCTAGGCCGAATGCTTTTGGGAAGAGACCGTTTATTCCGTCTTCCTCTAATTCCTATGCTAACAAGAGGAGGTTTAATCCTTCTTCCAATGCAAATACAAGGAATCCTGCTCCTTTTATTCCTAGAGCTACTTCAAATGTGGCTCATAGGCCTTATACTCCTGAAGCTCAACCTCAAGGTCGTTCTTGCAACCGGTGTAGACTTCCACATCACCCCGGTATGTCATGTTCCAACCGACCGTACATTTGCTACTTTTGTCAAAAGGGTGGTCATCGTTACGAGGATTGCCCCGATCGAAAGTTGCCTCCTCCTCCTAAACCTAAGGGTTCTATCTTTGTTATGAGCCGTGCCGAAGCCAATGCTCATCCCGAGATCATTACGGGTATGTTCTCAATCTTAGAGCAAGCGTGTCTTATTCTATTTGATACCGGTGCTTCTATGTCTTTTGTGTCATCGACTTATGCTAATTAGTTATCTATCGAGCCTACATCTAGTGAGGATACTCCCATATCCTTACCTTCCGGAGATATTATCTCTTGTTCTACCCTTTATCCAAATGTACCAATATCTATTGCGGGTTCTATCTTTCCCGCTAATCTCCTTAAGTTTCCTCTAGGAGAGTTTGATATAATATTAGGTATTGATTGGCTAGCAATGTATCATGCTAGGTTCGAGTGTCGTGATCAAAAGATTTATTTAAAGAGTCCTTTAGGGGTTAGAATAACCTATAAGGGATCTCATCCCCGTAAAGGTGTGTCTTTAATTTCCGCTATGAAGTTGGTAAGTATGGTTAGAAAAGGTCACCAAGCTTTCTTGTGTGTTGTGACTTCTTCAAATACCTCTTTGCCAAGTATTGAAGATGTACCTATTGTTCGAGAATTCGTCGATGTATTTCCTGAAGATTTGCCCGGGATTCCTCCCGAGCGTGATGTTGAATTCTCTATTGATCTTGTACCTGGTTCTGGTCCAATTGCCAAAGCTCCTTACCGTATGGCTCCGTCCGAATTGAAAGAATTACGGAAGCAGTTAGATGATATGATTGAAAAGGGTTTTATTCGACCAAGTGCCTCGCCTTGGGGTGCTCCCGTTCTCTTTGTAAAGAAGAAAGATGGTTCGATGAGGCTTTGTATTGATTATCGTGAATTGAATCGGATTACAATCAAGAATAGGTATCCTTTACCAAGAATTGAAGATTTGTTTGATCAACTAAAAGGTGCTTCTACATTTTCCAAGATTGATTTGAGATCCGGTTATCATCAAATTCCGGTTCGAGATGTTGATATTCCGAAGACCGCATTTTAGTACAAGGTATGGTCATTATGAGTTCAAGGTAATGCCATTTGGATTGACGAATGCTCCCGCTATCTTTATGGATCAAATGAACCGCACATTTAGTGAGTATCTTGACAAGTGTGTGGTGGTGTTCATTGATGATATTCTTATTTTCTCCAAGTCCGAAGAAGAGCATGCTTTTCATTTGAGGATTATTTTGGGTGTTCTACGTCGTCAGAAGTGGTATGCTAAGTTCTCTAAGTGCGAATTTTGGTTACCTAAAGTGTCCTTTCTTGGGCATGTGATTTCTAAAGAAGGCGTAATGGTGGATCCTTCGAAGATTGAGGCCGTTGTTGATTGGAAGAGTCCGACTGATATTAGAGAGATTCAAAGTTTTCTTGGTTTAGCTGCTTATTACCGAAGATTTGTCAAGGATTTCTCTAAGCTTGCTAGACCGATGACTCAGTTATTGAAAAAGGAAACCAAATTCCTATGGAATGAAGCTTGTGAAGCAGCGTTTCAAGAGTTAAAGAAGAGGTTAACTACCGCTCCGGTGTTGACTGGCCTGAAGATGGAGTAATGAGTAGATTTGATGTCTATTGTTGATGCTTCTAAAATGGGATTGGGTTGTGTTCTTATGCAAAATAGAAGGTGGTGGGCTTATGCTTCAAGCAGTTGAGAGTTTCATGAGTGAATATCCTACTAATGATTTAAGAATTGGGCAGCCCGTTGTTCATGCTTTGAAAGTGTGGAGACATTATTTAATTGGAGTTCATTGTCGTATCTTCACCGATCAAAAGAGTTTGAAGTACATATTTACTCAAAAAGAGTTGAATATGAGGCAAAGAAGATGGTTGGAATTGGTGAACGATTATGATTTTGAGTTATTGTACCATGAAGGGAAGGCTAATGTTGTTGCAGATGCTCTTAGTAGGAAAGCTTCTCATGCTTTGAATGCTATGCATGTATTACCTGTTGATCTTTGTGCCGAGTTTCGAAAGTTGAGTTTGGAATTCGTAGAGCGTGGATTTGTTCATGTTGGTGCTATGACTGCCGAGCCTGTTTTTCTTCGTGAAATCTGTGAAAGACAAGTTGATGATCTTACCTACAAATCTATTCAAGCCAAACTTCTTGAAGGTAAAGGTAAAGATTTCAAGTTTGATGATGAAGGTGTTCTTCGTTTCCATGGTCGTTTATTTGTTCCTAATGCCCTTGATTTGATGAAGCGAGTTCTTAATTTCTACCCATCTCTCATTTATTATTTCAAGGTCAAGTAGTTTATGTTTAGGGTTCACGTGTGTGCGTCGAGAGCGTTAAAGCTCTGATACCAACTGTGACAACCCTCGCGAATGCGGAAATAAAACATAACAAACATGTGATTTATATAGCGGAAAATACGGTGTTTTTAAAACTTTTTACATGCTAAGATAAAAATACGAGGAATGTCAAATAATTACAAACCAAAGGAGAATATACTACAAAGAGACGAAGTCTCTCAAAATGTTATCAAATATCAAAGTTGTTAGCCAACTAGCTAAACAACGTCTAGAGGTGATTCATCCAGGCCAACGCCCGCTTAGATAAAACTCCGAACCCCAAAAAATGACCAACAAGCAAAATCCATCCAAGCAAGCAACCTGTTCATCCATGAGAAACATGAACGCCACAGTCAGTGGGGAGTAACTCCGGGTTCTCCCAGCCATATCACAATTAACATACTTAAACGGAAATACGAAAGTAGAAGCATGCATATATAAATATACATGTGAAATACGATGTGACAACCCTCGCGAATGCGGAAATATAAAACATACAAGCATGTGTTTTAATTTGCGGAAATACGGTATTTTAAAAACTTTTATACATGCAAGATAGAAAATACGAGGAGTGTCAAAACATTACAAACTAAGTGCGGAAATATAACAAAGAGACGGAGTCTCTCAAAATGTTAACAAAGCACAAGTGTTTAGCAAACTAGCTAATTAACGACTAGAGGTGAATCTTCCAGGGACAACGCCCGCTAGCTCACACCCCAACCCAAAATAGCATAAGCAAAAAGCCATCCATATCAAGCAACCTGTTCATCCATGAAAAACATGAACGCCACATTCAGTGGGGAGTAACTCCGGGTTCTCCCAGCCATATCACATTAAACGTACATAAAAGGAAATACAAAAGATAAACATGCATATATAGATATACATGTGAAATACGATAAGAATAAATAGGCAATTCGATAAATAATGATAAGAGCATAAGAGTTACAATTCCGAATCCATCATGTTTTACAAAGACTCGGGGAAGACACTCTTAGGCAACCGAATACGCTCACTAGGGCTTACATCTCACCGTTAGCGGTATAAGTTTGATAAGATTGAGACTCGACAAACAACCATGCCAAGTCATGCGATGATCACAATAAATCCATCATATTATCATCCATTCACGAACCAATACATTGACGATGCCAAGTCATGCAATGACCATGAATACAATCATGAAATCACGCATTCAAAGACAACGATACAAAGACGACATCTCTCACGGTAAATGAAACGCACTAGCACCGCGTACATGGCAAGTATGATTAAAACGCATCCACGGGATACATCATTTCCCTGAACGCATACACGATGCTACATTTCGTTTATGTAGACTAATTTCCTCCTGGTAGCACGACGATATAAATATCCGGTCCTAGTCTAAATCTGGTCAGACTCTAGGAATAAACGTGTTCCGATTCGACATGCGATAAAACGTTTCGCATCCAAGACTCGGTCAATCATAGAAGCCGAGTACCCCAAATTCGGTAGATCAATTCACGAAAGAGGCGGAATTATTAAACGAGCACAAGGAAAAAGAGCAACAAGCACTATAACAAGCGGTCAGCTACATGCAAATAACACCACCTCGCAGTACACAAACATTTGACGGCCGGGTCGATCAACGCATAGAGGTCAACCCCAACAACGTAGTCGTATGCCCACTAACACATGCAATTAAGAAGTAGGATACCTCCCCGTTCCGACATTCCAGCCTTACGAACGTGGAGGTAGCCAAGGGAATGAGAGTACAAAGCACAAGACAAAATAGTGCTCAAACCGTATCATTTGTAAAAACTGACTCAAAGTGGGACATAGCAAAAACCGTCACAAAACATGTGATACAAGCGAATGAAATATCATATATCCAAAACATGAATATTATAAGTCACTACGTAAAATTGTACGATAAACGAACCATGCGAACTATTTTAAATTACGAGTTTTAGAAATTGTAAGAGAAAAACACAGCCGTGTTCCAGGCCGGTCTGGAGGCCGGCGGCCGGTACCCCGGCTCGGAGCACAAGCTAAAACCAAAAATCACCAAAAACAGGGCATGTGTTCCTGGCCGGTCTGGTGACCGGCGGCCGGGCACCCGGCCAGGACCACCCCTATACAAAAATCCAAAGTTCTTACTGATGTGTTCCCAGCCGGTGGGCAGACCGGCGGCCGGTCACCCGGCTGGGAGCACCTCTTCACCCGTGAGCAACATACATTCATTCTATCATTTCCAATTCTCATAATTCACTTCTAATAATTATCAACAATCATTATACATCATCAACTTCATCAACTAACAACAATCATTATCCATAACATGATTCCTAACTTACTAATCGTATTCTAAATACGAATTCTAGCATATAAAGCATGTAAAACACGTAAATGATACCGAGTAACCCTTCACCGTTACCTTTATGCGTCTTCACTACTCGTCAAGCTCTTCTTCAATTAGAAAATAGTCTTTGTCGGGATCTTGGAGGTCACCACCTACAAATAGATCATAAAAGATGAATTTACTTCACCTTGAGAAAGACGGAAAGATTGAAAAGCGAGAAAGACGATACTTTTAATATCAATACGGATAGAGGAAGGTAAGAGGAGGAAAATGAGACGAACTTACGCGAATTTAAGCAAGAAACGAGTGAGCTATGATGATTCTAAGAATGGAAAGATTATGGAGGCAAGGGTTTGATGGTTTCTTAGAGAAGAAGTAAGTGTTGTGTTGAATGAATGAAAAATAGGTTAAGGAGGGAGTATGAGTTGTATAAGGAAAAAGTCAACAAAAGTCAAACTCGCCTTAAGACGGGATTCTCATGGAATCTCGCGGAAATTCCAAATACGAACTCGGAAATTCTAAATTCGACTCGAAAAATTAAATTTACGATTAAAACTTAATTTCATTTAAAAGTATCCGTAAAATATTTTCACTATAAAAATAGGGTACATTTCCGGCTGTTACATACGAGGATAATAAATAGGAAATTCAATATATAAAGATATCGGTACATGAAGTACAAAACCGTAACCATCATATTATAGATAGACTCGGGGAAGACACTCTTAGGCAACCATACACTCACTAGGGCTTCCATCTCACTGTTAGCGGCATAAGTTTGATAAGATTGAGACTCGACAAACAAACCATGCCAAGTCATCCAAAGATCACAAATAACCAATCATATAATCATCCATCCAAATGTACAAATACGTTGACAACATCTCTCACGGTAAATGACACGCACTAGCACCGTGTACATGGCAAGTATGATTAAAATCGCACGGGATAAATATTTCCTTGAATGCATACACGATTCAAACATTTCGTATATGTAGACTAATTTTGCAACAGGAATTGAACCCCAACCCAACCAGACCAAGAACTCAGCCAGCCAGAGCTATACCCCTGCAGCAAAAAGAAGCCTACCACCTCCCATTCAGCTAAGCAAGAGCCCCACAACTAGAACACCAGGTACAACACCCCCCAGGCATCCCCCTTCCAACCAAGACCTAGCAGGAAATCAAGCAGAAACAGCCACAAAGAGAGTAACCAGAGCAGGGTCAATTTTCCTGAAAACAAGCCAAGGTCAGCCAGGGAATCAGCCAAATGTCTTACAACACAAGTCCAACCAAGGGCTCCATCTTCTTTTCCTAGTAAGTTGAGGTCCTTAGCAAGAGAAAAGTCCAGGACAAGTTTTCCAAATGAGTCCTAGAAGTCCATCGAAAACAGCCTAGAGTATCAAGGGTCATACTGAAGAGCCAACTGGTACCAAGTCGAACAAATCTGTCCACAGCTCTTTATTTTTGTGTATGATCAACAACAATGCAGTTAGTATGTTAGGAAGGTCGTATGTGTAGCCACTGTCAGGACCAGATGCAGCAGAAACAAGCCAACAAAGAGTTCCCAAGACATTGAGCAACATTACCATTTCAGGAAAGGGACAAGCATGCTTTTTCAGTCTCCTTTTCTGAGTTGTTTCAGTCTGTTTTAGCTTGTCTCTATTAGCTGACTTTTGTATTTTATTTTCAGTAATTGTAAGGCTTTTCAAAGCCCTTAGATGTCATTGTTCAAGGGTCCAGATCATCTATAATTGCCTATATAAGGCCATCTTTGTAATCTATTCAGGCAGACTGGAATTAACAAATTTTCTGAACTTTGTTCAAATGCAATTCTTTAGCAGAGCTGAGTATTGTAGCATTTCTTAGTGAACTTGTATGTGACCTAAGATTGCAGTGTTTAGAATTCATTACTTGTGTGTCTTGAGTCTTAACACAACCTTTGCTACCTTTGCTTGTGTGCTAGGGTACAAAGTTCTATCTGTTTTACCTAGCCTAGTGCAGGTTGTCTTGGGTTCTTTCTGAGTGAGTTGAGCTTGAGTGAGAGGAGTGATAATCCTAGCTTACTTAACCCTGAAATCACTCTTTTTCTGAGAGGTTTCAATTCAATTGGTTATCAGAGCTTTGGTTTGAGAGTTCATTTACCTACCTACATCAAAAACATAAAAACTACCACAGTTCATGGCCTTGCTAGGACTGTCATGGAGGTTACAACATCCTTCAATGAGTTCTTAGATGGTCAGCTCAACAATGGTGGAAGAGGAGGCAGAGGTCGAGGAAGAGGAGCACCTGTGCCACCTATTGCAGGAAGAAGAAGGCAACATATGGAGCAAGAGGAGGCCTCAGATTCATAGAACTCAGAGCAGGGCCTTCCTAGGCACCATGACATAGACATTAAGGTAGAGATCCCTGACTTCCTAGGTAGCATGAACCCTGATGATTTCCTAGACTGGTTAAGGTCAGTAGAAAGAGTCTTTGAGTTCAAGGGGTATACTGATAGGAGAGCTTTTAAAGTTGCCATCATGACACTAAAAGGATATGCATCTCTATGGTATGAAAACATGAAAGCTCAGAGAACTAGGGAAGGTAAAGACCCTATTAAATCTTGGGATAAACTTAAAAAGAAAATGAAGGCTAAGTTTTTATCAAAAGATTACACCCAAGACATGTTTATCAGACTAACCCACCTGAAACAAAACAGTAGATTTGTTGAGTCCTATTTGAGGGATTTTGAGCAACTCACACTTCAATGTGAGATTACTGAAAAACCTGAGTAGAAAATAGCTAGGTTTCTAGAAGGTCTTGATGAAAAGATAGCTAGCAGAGTAAAGTTGCAGCACCTTTACTCATTTGAGGAGGCAGTTAGCCTATCCTTGAGGATTGAAAAGCTAGGTAAAGGGAAGTCAGCCCCTCCCAGACCACAGGCTAGACCCTATTTTAAACCTTTCACTGGAGTCAGAATAAGAGAACCCCTAGTCCCTGCTAAACCCTCTGTGGCAGAAAAAGGCAAGGTCTCTGAGACAGACTTGAGGAAGATAGTGTCCCTTAAGAAATGCTTTAAATGTCAGGGCTTTGGGCATTTTGCTAAAGAATGTCCCTCTAAAAGGGTTTTGAGTAATATGGAGGTTGTGGAGTGGGGTGAAGATGAGATGCTTGTATGTGAGGAGACTTTGGAGGAACCTAAGGAAGAGCCTAGTGAAGAAATAATAGAGCCAGATGCAGGCTTGAGTCTAGTGACCTGGAGGGTTATGCACACCCAACCTCAACCATTAGAGGATGATCAGAGGCAGCAGATATTCAGGACTGTATGTACTATAAGGGGAAGGGTTTGTAACATGATAATTGATGGGGGAAGCTGTACCAATGTGGCCTCCACTACCCTAGTGGATAAGCTGTCCCTAACCACACAAGAACACCCCCACCCTTACAAACTGAGATGGATGAACAAGGGCGTAGAAGTGAGGGTTGACAAGCAGTGTGTTGTGCCATTCTCTATTGGCAAGAGCTATGCTGATGAGGTCTTGTGTGATGTTCTGCCTATGGATGCTTGCCACCTCTTGTTGGGCAGACCATGGGAGTTTGATAGAGACTCTGTGCAACATGGGAGAGACAACACCTATGTTTTTAAGTTTGGTAACAAGAAGATCATATTGGCCCCTTTACCTCCCAATGTTAAGGGAAGCATTACTCCTGTCAGTGATGTTTCTAAGGAAGTCTTGCTGCTGAGTGAAGCTGAGGTTGTTCAAGAGCTCATGGGTGATGAGTCTGTGTTCATCCTGCTAACAAAAGAAGTCCTACTTCCCCAAGAAAGCATTCCCACTGAGGTCCAACAGGTACTGAAGGATTATGAAGATGTGTTCCCTGCTGACTTGCCTAGTGGACTGCCCCCCCTTAGGGGAATAGAACACCATATTGATCTCATTCCTGGAGCAATGTTGCCCAATAAGCCTGCTTACAGGAGTGATCCAAAGGCCACTCAAGAACTACAAGCTCAAGTTGGTGACTTACTCAGCAAGGGTTTTGTGAGGGAATCCCTCAGTCCATGTGCAGTTCCTGCCTTGCTAGTGCCCAAGAAGAATGGGTCCTGGAGGATGTGCATAGACAGTAGGGCTATCAACAACATTACCATCAAATACAGGTTCCCTATACCAAGATTGAATGATATCTTAGATGAGTTGAGTGGAGCTCAGGTCTTCTCCAAGATTGATCTGAGACAGGGGTATCATCAGGTGAGGATCAGGGCTGGGGATGAATGGAAGACAGCCTTCAAAACCAAGCATGGGTTATATGAGTGGTTGGTCATGCCCTTTGGCTTATCTAATGCTCCAAGCACCTTTATAAGGTTGATGACTGAGGTACTGAGGCCATACCTAGGGAAGTTCATTGTTGTATACTTTGATGATATATTGGTCTACAACCCTTCAACAGAGGAGCACCTCCAGCATCCGAGGTTGTTATTTGATATCCTGAGGAGACATAAGTGGTTTGGTAAGATGGAAAAGTGTACCATCATGCAGGAAGAAGTTCAGTTCTTGGGGTTCATCATATCCAAAGAAGGGGTTGTTGTTGATCAGGACAAGGTAAAAGCAATTAGGGAGTGGTAGGTCCCTAAAACTATAACTGAAGTAAGAAGTTTTCATGGGCTGGCCTCCTTCTACAGAAGGTTCATCAAGGGGTTCAGTTCCATCATGGCCCCCTTAACTGAATGCATGAAGAAAGGAGAATTCAGGTGGAATGACAAGGCTGAGAGGTCTTTCAACATCATCAAAGACCTCTTGTGTGAGTCTCCCATCCTTGTTCTGCCTGATTTTAACAAGCTATTTGAAGTGGAATGTGATGCCAGTGGCATAGGCATTGGTGCTGTCCTGATGCAAGAACAAAAACCTGTGGCCTACTTTAGTGAGAAGTTGAGTGGTGCTAAACTCAACTATTCAACCTATGACAAAGAGTTCTATGCAATAGTCAGGGCTTTGAACCATTGGGGTCACTACCTGAAGCCCAAACCCTTTGTATTGCACTCTGATCACCAGGCACTCAAGTACATGAATGGGCAGCACAAGTTGAATGCTAGGCATGCTAAGTGGGTAGAGTACTTGCAATCCTTCTCATTCTCCAGCAAGTACATTGAAGGCAAAAACAATGTGGTAGCAGATGCCTTATCAAGGAGGACCATGATGCTGACCTATATGGAGCAAAGAGTGCTTGGGTTTGAGCACATGAAAGAACTGTACAGGGAAGATCCTGATTTTAAGGAAGACTGGGTGGCAAGACTGGAGGGCATACCTAAAAGTGGAAGTAGATACTGGGAGCATGGAGGGTTCTTGTTCCTAGGGAACAAACGCTGTGTGCCAAGGGGTCCTTACAGAGGGTTGCTAGTGAAAGAAGTCCACTCAAATGGACTGGCTGGTCACTTTGGCATCCAGAAGACCTATGACATGCTGCAGGAACAATTCTATTGGCCTAGGATGTTAGGAGATGTTCAGGATGTGATAATGAGGTGCAGTGCTTGCCAGAAGTCCAAATCATTCTTTCAAGCTGGAGCATACACCCCCTTACCAGTCCCAGATAAGCCTTGGGAAGATGTTAGCATGTATTTTATTGTGGCTCTTCCTAGAACTCAGAGAGGCAAGGACTCAGTCATGGTGGTTGTGGACAGATTTAGTAAAATGGCACATGTAACACCCAGAAATGTACCCTATTTTTCTAGTGAAAATATTTTACGGTTACTTTTCAGTGAAATATAGTTTTAATCGTAAATTTAATCTTTCGAGTCGAATTTAGAATTTCCGAGTTCGTATTTGGAATTTCCGCGAGATTCCATGAGAATCCCGTCTTAAGGCGAGTTTGACTTTTATTGACTTTTCCTCATACATACTCATACTCCCTTAACCTATTTCTCATTCAAACAAACACAATCAAATTTACTTCTTCCTTAAGAAACCCTTGCCTCCATAATAATTCCGTTCTTTGAATCATCGTATCTTCTTCGTTTCTTGTTGAAATTCTCATAAGTTCGTCTCACTCTTCCCCTCTTATCATCCTCTATCCGTATTGATCATAACATTACCGTCTTTCTTGCTTTTCAAACTTTCCGTCTTTCTCAAGATGAATTTTATTCATCTTTTATGATCTATTTGTAGGTGGTGACCTCCAAGATCCCGACAAAGACTATTTCCTTATTGAAGAGGAGCTTGACGAGTAGTGAAGATGCTTAAAGGTAACGGTGAAGGGTTACTCGATATCATTTACGTGTTTTATGTGATTTCTAGGTTAGAAACCGTATTTAGATTATGGTTAGTAAACTTATGACTTGTATTATTGTTGATGGATGTTATTTGTTGAGTATTCATATGAGAATTGATGAATTGAATGTTAGTCGATAATTATCAAATGTTGATCTTGGTTGAAATTGGTATTTTCGTGTACTAGGGACCCCAGCCGGTCGACCGGCAGCCGGTCAGACCACCGGCTGGGGCAGTGGCTGTATATTGTTATACTTTTACGTGATTTTGGAATATGACTTGGGTCTCAGCCGGTCGACCGGCAGCCGGTCAGACCACCGGCTGAGACACCCCTCTTTCTTCCTTATTTATCAAATGGCCCTTTGGTCCCAGCCAGTTGACCGGCAGCCGGTCGACCTGACCGGCTGGGAGACACTGATGTTTGAAGTTAGTTTTCGTATGACATTTGGCCTTAGCCAGTAGACCGGCAGCCGGTCCACCTGACCGGCTGGCACCTGCTGGAAGGTGTTTGTGATTTTTGTTTACGGTTTTAATTTATAATAGTTCGCATGATTCGTTTGTCGTATAATTTTACGTAGTGACTTATAATATTAATGTTTCGAATATAAATGACATTTCATTCGCTTGTATCACATGTTTTGTGACGGTTTTTGGTATGTTCCACTTTGAGTCGGTTTTTACAAATTATACGGTTTGAGCATTATTTTGTCTTGTGCTTTGTACTCTCATTCCCTTGGCTACCTTCCCGTTCGTAAGGCTGGAATATCGGAACGGAGAGGTATCCTACTGCTTAAATGCATGTGTTAGTGGGCATACGACGACGTTGTTGGGAGTTGGACGCATTGCGTTGATCGACCCGGCCGTCAAATGTTGTGTACTTGCGAGGTGGTGTTATTTGCATGTAGCGTACCGCTTGTTATGAGGCTTGAGCTCTTTTCCGCCTCTTTCGTGAATTGATCTACGAATTTGGGGTACTCGGCGTAATATTGTAAGACCGAGTCTTGGATGCGAAACGTTATCGCATGTCGAATCGGAAAACGTGATTCCGAGATCCTGGCCAGGTTTAGACTAGGACCG
>JAIUZE010012936.1:0-46790 GCA_022085475.1 Heliosperma pusillum
AGTACCCCAAATTCGGTAGATCAATTCACGAAAGAGGCGGAAAAGAGCTCAAGGCTCATAACAAGCGGTACGCTACATGCAAATCACACCACCTCGCAAGTACACAACATTTGACGGCCGGGTCGATCAACGCAAAGCGTTCAACTCCCAAAAACGTCGTCGTATGCCCACTAACACATGCATTTAAGCAGTAGGATACCTCTCCGTTCCAACATTCCAGCCTTACGAACGGGAAGGTAGCCAAGGGAATGAGAATACAAAGCACAAGATAAAATAGTGCTCAAACCGTAACATTTGTAAAAACCGACTCAAAGTGGGAACATATCGTAAACCGTCACGAAACATGTAATACAAGCGAATAAGATATCATATATCCAAAACATGAATATTATAAGTCACTACGTAAAATTATACGATAAACGGATCATGCGAACTATTATAAATTACGAGTTTTAGAAATTATAGGAAGAATATACAGCCGTGTTCCAGGCCGGGCAGGGGACCGGTGGCCGGTGGGCCGGCTCAGAACACAGGCAAAATTCCAAAATCATAGAAAAACAGAGAAAGTGGTCCAGGCCGGTCAGTGGACCGGCGGCCGGTCGACCGGCTCAGAACACCTCATACAAAATTTCCCAAAAATTCAAGGATGTTACTGATGTGTTCCCAGCCGGTTGGCAGACCGGCGGCCGGTCGACCGGCAGGGAGCACCAGTTCATCCGAGAGCCTTCAATTCATTTCCAAATCATTTCAATTCTCAAATATACTTCTAATAATCATCAACAATCATTATACATCATCCATATTCATCATATAACAACATTCATTAATCATACCATGAATTCTAGGCTTCCTAATCGTATTCTAAAACGATTTCTAGCATATAAAGCATGTAAAACACGTAAATGATACCGAGTAACCCTTCACTGTTACCTTTAAGCGTCTCTACTAATCGTCAAGCTCCTCCTCAATAAGGTAATAGTCTTTGTCGGGATCTTGGAGGTCACCACCTACATAAAGATCATAATAGATGAATGAAATTCATCTTGAGAAAGACGGGAAATTTGAAAAGCGAGAAAGACGATGATTTTAATATCTATACGGATAGAGGAAGGTACGGGGAGAAGAATGAGACGAACTTACGTGAATTCTATCGAGTAATGAATGAGCTAGGACGAATCAAAGATCGAAAAACAATAGGGAGGCAAGGGTTTGATCTTTCTTAGAGAGGAAGAAATGTGTTTGTTTGAGTTTGAGTAGGAAAAATAGGTTAAGGAGTATGAGTATAAGTAAGGAAAAAGTCAACCAAAACTCAAACTCGCCTTAAGACGGGATTCCCATGGAATTTCTCGGAAATTCCAAATACGAACTCGGAAATTCTAAATTCGACTCGAAACTTAAAATTCTTAATTAAAACTTAAAATTACTGAAACGATTCCGTAAAATATTTCTACTAGAAAAATAGGGTACATTTCCGGGTGTTACAAATGTGCACCATAGAGAAACGCTTTACCATTCATAATGTTCTTATTTGACTCGGAGTCATATTTAACATTTGATGATTAAATATCGTTATTATCGAGATGTCACTCCGTCCAAAATAGGACTATCAATGGAATGAAATGAAATTATTACTTGACTAGGGGTAAGATGTACAACCATTGAGTAGAATATATGTTACACCTTCTCCTTGGCTAGAGTTTAAGGTAATGCGGTACACTGGACACAATTATAATTGGTTTTCGTACGAACAAACTACCTTATCAAACTATTTATAATAAAAATCTACATTCCATTGATCGATGACGAGCGGGACAAATAATTCGATCGAAGTAGTTGTTGAACACCGTATCATGCCAGCAACAAAAACCGCCAAAAAAGAGAGCAGTGATACTACTAGAGAGAACGGTTTCAATTTTGCCCATACGTAAGCCTTTGTATAGACGTTGAGACGGACAGAGACAAAGATGGAATAGACCGCTAATATGCCTAATGTCCCTGATACAATATGATGAGAGGCTATTCCTCTTGCAACAAAAGGATCAAAACCTTCGACATCCCATGCCCGTCGAGACCACCAACATCGTGAGATGGTATCACCCTTTGCACAACCAAGCCACTAGCCACATGCCACCATAGGCAAATGTAATTCTGGCCTCTGCCGCAGATTTATTCACCCAAATATCCCATTATTACTATCGAATAAGCCATGGCCACCTCTTACACCACCCCAATATATCCATCATCCCTCCACAACCTCTCTACCCCCACATCTCAGGGAGACAACCATAACACCTCGAACGGACATGCTTGTTTCAAGGCTTAAAATGGTGGTGACTATGGAGTGAGCGAGGGGAGTGGGATGCCTTCAACGGCGGTTGGGCTGGTTTAGACGACGGGGATGGTGTCGCTGGTGGCAGTATACCTAGGGTGGTTAGCGGGGAGAGGGGTGATGAGAAGCCCGATGATTGGGAGTTGGTGGTGAAATTGATTACCATAACAATTTTCCTTAACACTTGTGCAAAACCCAAATGTATAGTATTGAGTGGAATGGAGGGAGTATAAAATCGAACTAACGTTACGAGTGAAACAAAAAAAAATAGGGACAATATAAATGTGATGGAGAGCGTAACAAATTACCTGCATTCTTACGATCCATAATAGGGAGCAGCCTGAGTACATCATATACGTGGTAAAATTAAGGAAAATAGTATTGGATCAGTAAGCAAAGTGACAAAAAGTGAAATTGAAAGATAAATAGAATCCTAGACTACACAAGATAGGTGACACTACCTCAAAATATAAGCTAGATCGAATTCCATTCTTTTCGATAAATTGGGAAAGGAATCATATATATCCCTAGTTGTCTCCAATCCAGGAGTATACTGATACAAGGAATGATACATATTTATAGTCTTCAGTCCAAAAGTATGTTCAATCAATGCATCAATTATGGAGTACATTTGAAAGGAAACTAAGTAGTCCTTCCATCTCACTTTTATTGTCCTACTTTCTTTTTGCGACGGAGTTAAAAAATATGATAGATTAACTTCACTACTCCGTTAATCATCATATCATATCATATATAATATTAAAGTTGAAGCCATATACCTTATTGAATGACACGTGGCAATATCAGGCTAAAGGGTTTATATTAAAATATTATTATTTCTAAATAGCAGGATATTGGTTACAAAATATTTCCTTTTACAAAAAGTTTCTGAAAAGGAAGTTATCTTGCCTATATATGAGAAATAAACATGATTATAGAAGTAAAATATGCGTAATTTGAAAAGATTATGAGCATTGTTTGATTGATTTAATTTATTTAAAAAGAGAATAAAATCAAATTAATTAAGTTAGTATACTACTGTTGAATCTCTTTACCTGTATTAATTAGACTATATGAAACAATCTTATGTTATGTTATTGAAGATTAAGTATTTATGTTAATTAAATTCATATATGTACTTTGTATGTGTAGCCCCTGAGTTCCCGGATCATTGAGATGTGCATTCCTTCTCGGAAGTAAACATCCAATTCCGTATAACTTTTTTTTGTTTGAGACATTAGTCATTTTATGGTTTGAACATTCATATATTCAAAATCCAATTGCTATATTGAACTTAATTTTACGTTTATGGCAAAATGGCCAATGAATTCAAGCTCTCTTGCACCGAGTAAGGTTAAATACTACCGGCATGTTCTTCATAATCTCTATAGTTGGTACGATGCTATTTTCCATGGTAGGTATTCGTTCCTCGAATTTGTACGGAGCATTTAAAAAAAGTTTCATAGTTTTATTATGTAAGTGATGTGTATTGTGTTGAAAAGAGCTAAATGTTGTTTGGTTTCTCAAATATGTGGGTTATTTTTATTTACGTCTTTAAAGCTAAGGATACGCATCATGTATAATGTTGTACTCTTGAAAGTAAAGAACTTTTTTTATGTTTGTTGTTAAGAATGAGATATATATGATGAAGATAGTAGATGATTATATATTTAACTTATATCTTGCCAAATTATGCTTTTACTAAAATAACATCATCTATCATGCATTATTATACACTCATATCTCTTACGTATTTCATTCATAAGCAACGAAGAGAGACAGGGTCCTTTCGCTCGTTCCTCACAACAGCAGGAACGAAGATGCTCAACTGACAAGGAGAGGCACGCTTTCGCCAATCACCAAGTTTCCCCCCCGGCCTTTCCAGTCGTCGCGGAGCTGAGCGTCGGTTCCCCTTGATTTCCGCAAAGTGGAAAAGTCCTCCCGGATTTCCTGAAAGACTTCAATCATTGAATATGATTAAGGAAGCCAAGCTCATACCCAAAATAAAGTTAACTCATTTTGTAAATTGGGAGTTACAACATAATTCAAACATAGATAAGATGACAAAAACTCACAAGGGTTTGGTGGGAAGTATGAAAAAAATTGATTGCGTTATTTGTATTCAGGGTGTTTAGACGGACAAATTAGTTACTATATCTTACGAGTATATGTCTAAATACCTAAATACAGATTTGTGTGATTCGAACTTTTCCCAAATATACACTAATACATTTGCTCGAATCTATTCATAAATTAATATATTACACCATTACATTGGCTCACTGACAAGTTTACGGAAATAGTTGTGAAAAAGTATCTGATTGATTTCAACAATATAATATAGATCGGGGGTGCTGAAGAAGCTCACTGGAAAAACAGAGGCACAATTGAAGAAATTCTAGATCATGCTAACAGTTTTCATTGTTTTTCAATTAATTGCATTCCTAGATCTTTGAATATAGAAGCTCACAATATAATATGTATTTACGTATGACGATTACCATAATCATACTCATAACGGTAGTCTCTAAGGTTAGCAATTTAGGAAGTATATAAATATAAGAATATAAATATCATAATTCATAGTCGACAATCATGGAAAGAATATTGTGATAATTTCTAATGTAACAATTGCATATCAATCATGGAATCTTATTCGTCTCACCTTACTCATAAAACAAGTTATGGTAAAATCAAGCTATTCAAGATTATATTGTTAAGAAGTCGCCTAAATTATTAGTATGTAAAACAAATTATTTAGTATAGATATAACTCATCTTATTTTCACCCTTATGATTTCGATGGTTTAGATCTCCATCACAAAAGATATATAAAGGTCACTTCTACGCACCCATGCAGACATCGTACTTTAAAAGGCACCATTAGTCCAAGCCCATGTACAGAGTCATAATACAATTTTTATTAACTGTATATAATATTATTAAATTTAATATGTTAACTGATCCAATTTGTCGATCATATGAATATATGATAGGCAAACAACATAAGTGGACGTTAGTTATACCACCATTAAAGCATGCACACATAATACGGAGTAGATTGTAATTTAGTCATATGAATATGATGCTCTTATATTCTTCATATGCAGTTATATTGGATAATGTAATAAATGTCATTTAACATATTATTCATATCCAGTTCATTCATATTAGGTTAGTTCTTCACACTAAACCCTCATTTAATGTAATAAATGTCAGTTAACACGGATATATTGGATAATGAGAAGAAATTTTGTATACTCATATGTTTCGACTCAAAAACAAGTTGTGTCAGTTAACACTAGATTACAGAATCATTTCGAGTTTGGGCTATGATTTGTGGGTCAAACTTTGATGGTACGGGTCTATCGAGCGTAGTTAACTTTTGATCGATCTACTTTATAGTAATCTGTAACTTTGTCACAATAATTAATAACTAATTTGATTTTACAATTTTGAAACAATCCGCATAGTACGCGAGTTTAAAAGTGGTTTGAATTGAATTCTTTTAATTTATTTGAGTAAAAATTGTTTATAAGATGATATACTTATATGTTAATGTCTTAAAGACCATGCAAATTCCCTGTCTATTTTGTTTCCCATATCACGTCTCATAACTTCTCCTTATGTCATATATATGGGTTAAATCTGATTGGGTCGGTCATTTCAGCATTCCATTGTGTTTTTTATGTATTATTAACTGGGTAAGTCCTTTAAAATTGAGTCATATTCAAATACGTGTTAAAAAATTGTTTTTATTAGTTACTTTGCACAAAATTACCTATTTAAAAGAGAGTGTTTACCTTTACTATCATTTTAAATTTTGATGACATTAAGCGAAATTATATATTTTTTATTTTAGATCTGAAGGTATGGTGGGGACATAGGGGATGATGGAGGCAAGAGAGAGTAGGGTAGTTGTGTTGTGGGACGTAGGATATGGATTAAGGGTGGTGGTTAGTTGGAGGGGGTGCTCAGATAGACGGGGTTGAGATGGATGTCGTGGTCCAAGGTTTTGAGTGTGGTCACAATGTTGTGGAGGTACTGTTGGGGTGGTGTTGAGGTAGTCAGTTAGTGATGGCGAACGTTACTTTCATACGTTAAGGTGATAGTGGGTGGTAGGGGAAATTAGAGACAAGGTAGAGAAGTGAGAGGAGAACAAATAAGAGGGTAATATGAAAATAAGTGTACAACAATGTGTAAAATTAAATGTATGTTGCGTCGATAACATGTTATGAAATTTACAATAATTTATATCCAATCTCAGATTTCACCTCTTATTATAAATTAAAAAGTCGAGAGAGAAACACAGAATATTTCGAAGAAAATTAAACAAAATAAACTTATTAAAAGTGTATGGGTAGACAAAACAAACTTTTTATTTTTTAAAAAAAGTATTAACTTACTAAATAAAAAAAGTACGTAAGTTTTTACTTTTAATAATACTTTCCGTAACCACCCGTGCAATGCACGGGTTTAAAAACTAGTTAATTACAAGAGAGACAATATTATTTTGATATAATGAGTGGTAATTAAAAAGGTAGGGGTAATAGTGATAGTCTACTAATTTTTCATACTAAATTAAGAAAAAGGACAATAAAAGTGGGATAAATTTTGAAGAAAAGGGAATAAAAAAGGGATGGAGGGAGTAGTTAATTGTAAAGGAGAACATAACAGAAAGCACAATCTGAAAATAACCAAGAGTTGGAACACATTAATCAAATAATTGTTTATTTACATTGTCCTGGTGTTGCAGATTATCATCATCAGAGCTTTGCAGACCTGCTGCTGGCATCACAGGCTTAAAATATATGAAAGAATACATATTGTGAAAAAGGGCACAAGCAAAATCATTGGCAACGCGGTAATAGGTTTAGTACGAGTAGACTAACCGATAATAACAATCGCAATAAGAAACACCAATCTTCTTGCGAGCAACTTTACAAAGGAGGAAATCAATTTCCTTCACTGTTGTGTCCAAGTCTTTTTCCTAAGAGAGCAAAAAAGTATATGTAATCAACAAGAAATAAACTAATTCATTATATGATTATATCTATAAAGAAAGCAAGATTCTGATTACACAAGAATCATACACAAACCAGTAAATAAGCCTCTAAAGCATGGCTCCACAAAAAAAGATGAGCTAAGAGAGGAAGCTAAGACTATAGCAGTAGTTAGATCTAATAAAGCATCATAATAACTTGACAAGAATAACGATAAAAGGATAAATGAGAAACATACACGGGTCTCTCTGAGCCTAACATAAGCGACAAACTTATCACCAATCATCGCAAACATATCAAACAGTAGTGACAACCCCTCTTGTATATCTGTCTTCTTCTCTAAGGAATTCATTTCACGGTAGAGCAGGCCCAATGGGGACAACCACCCTCTAGAACAGCTCAGGAACAGCCAAAAACAATACAATTTGGCGACAAGAACAGCTCAGGAACAGCAAAAAACAATACAGCTAACTGTGCCAGTTTCCCCTTACGTGCATAGTCGATGAATGTTTGACTAACACGCTCCTTATTTTGAGAATATTGCACAAGCAACCTTACAACTTCCAAGTTACGTTTCTATAGCCGAGTTCAGAAATTCCAATGATAGGTGAAACTAGAAACTAGAAACTATTACTATACGTTTGTATGATCCTTAGAGGTGGCAATCGGGTCAATAAGGTCGGTTACGGGTCGGGTTCAGGCAGTTCGGGTCATGTCGGGCTCGGGTTTGGTCGGGTCAAGTTGCTTATTCAGGTCGAGTCGGGTTCGGGTTGGGTCGCTTACGGGTCAGGTTAATCGGGTCAATAACTACAACAGGTCGGTTCAGTTTCGGATCGGTTGACTAATGAGTCGGGATATATCAGGTCAATATGCTTGATCAGGTCAAGACCGGTTTGGTTTCGGGTTAATGATGGGTCGAGTATTTTATATTGTCGTCTTAAATTTGTGAATTAATCGGGTCAATAGTCCGGTCGTTATGTTAAAAGATCACTTTTGAACTTATGAATTAGAATATTGGATTAGAGGAACTCGATACAAAAGATATTTGTAAAATATAAGAGTATAACACAATAAAAGTTAATGATTGTATAATTTCATTGAACATTTATGTTGCTCGACCTCGGGTTATAAGTATATGACATGAGTGCCTATCCAGTGTTGGATTCGCCTATATTATGGACAAAAAATAATGTTTTTGGTCTAAATTAATCAGTTGTTTATGTAATTCATAGTTTTGAACATTTGACATATGAAGTATGGCAAGGAACTAAATAAATTACCTATGAAATAGATTTTATTTATTATCTTGACGGTGATCCTACGTATTTAATTTTGAATAGGCTCTATTAGAATGGTGTATTTGAGGTTTGGATTTTAAGATTATAATTAATAACTGTGGTCGGATTGTATGGTCATAACTCATAACTCTTTCTTCCCTTTATTGTTTTCAATGGAACCAAAACTAAACACTCTTTTTCTCACAAAGCGTTAATTTAAAATTTTCTACATATATCACTTGCAATATAATTATTAATAAGTTTAACTAGGAATATAGCGTACTAAATTTACAACTGACTATTTATTTTAAGATTACATTTTGTTTTGAAAAATAAAATGAGCGATAATTTTTTATACTCCCTCCAATCCAATCCAAAATACCCACTTGCTTTTGGGTGGTCTTCGAAGCAAGGCTTTGACCGTGTTTTTCCTCCTTTATATATAGAATTATTTTCCAAAAAATATAATTTTATGAAAGATATTTCCGTGACAAAACCAAATATATTACTTCCGTCTTTCAAAGTTTTTTATATTCCGATCTATAAACGGTCAAAGTTTTGAAAGTTTGACCTCTAAAACGCAAGTGGGTAGTTTGGATTGGATTGGAGGGAGTATCAAATTTATCAACAAAAAAACAAACTATAAAGGAATTTAGATTCTTAAAAAAGATTATTTGGCTATGAGTCGGGTCGAATTTAATCGGGTTATAACGGGTTACAATGTTACATGACGGTTCAGTTTGGTTTGGGTCAGGTCGGGTTCGTGGGTGAATCAGGTTTCGGGTCGGGTTGGGTCGAGTCACAAGTCGGTTTGGGTCATATCATTAGGCGTGTTCACCGGTCCAAAACCGGACCAGACCGGACCGGACCGGTTGGACCCGCGGACCGGATACCCTCTTTTTCCAAGACCGGAGACTGGACCGGCTAAGAGGGGACCCGGACTGGACCGGACCGGAACCCTTAAGGTCCGGTTTTTTTCCGGGATTGGACCGGACCGGTTATACATTAAAAGGGAAAATTTAATTTTTTTTTAAGCGTGGACCGGACCGGACCGGAGACCGGTCACCATATTTTTTGGGACCCGAAAACCGGACCGGACCGGTCGGTCCGGTTTGCCGGTCCGGACCACTTTTTGTTCACCCCTACATATCATTTCAGGTTCTATCGGTTTATCGGTTAACCTTCGGGTCGGTTCAGGTCGGTTTCAGTTCAGCAAATTTACGGGTTCTATCAGGTCGGTTTTCGGATAAGTCAGATCGGTTCATCGGGTCGAGTCAGCTTTTGCCAGCTCTAGATGGATCCATTCACCAATAAAAAATATTAAAGATTAGAAGACAACCCATGTAATGGCAAAGATACCAAATCAGTTTGAAGAGTGGTCGTGTTAGGTTCAATCCTGGAATATGTAAACGTAAATCGTCATAAGACTCATAACTATCCAGAGAGTATAATTCGATTATTTTGAGAAAGGTATACAAGTGAATGTAGCATGTGATTAAGGTTGTTAAGAAAGAGAAATTACGCGATCCTTTCAACAGCAAAGTCTATAGGAGGGGCTTGTATTAGATTCAAGCGCGGATAATCACACATGGCATCAACATTGTCACCCCGTTGAAGAAGATATTGAGTGACCATAGGAGCAGCAGTGTTAGCTGCAAGATGCAGTGGAGTCTCGCCACGATAATGCAAAACGTCTTGGACGTCGATAATACCTTTGGTTTCACCATCAAGCACGGCAGTTGCGATATTAACAGCATCTTTTCCAAACACTTGATCAGCATAGAAACTAGAACACAGTTGTTCAAATCCAGGGTCCTTGATGAGCCTTAAATATTCGTCTTTGTCATCACAGTGAAGGGCATTCCACAGATTTTTATACAGGTTTTTTGGATTCCTATAGCAATGAACACGACGAGAATAGCCGATAGACTGAGTTTTTTTCAAAAGTAGGTTTCAAATACTTAGAATTTAACAAAATGGGGCGACTTTGGAAGATATTACCCAAAATGGGTCCACGTAGGATCGGTATGGACGAAGCTGTGCCAGGAAATAAGTCGCTCTCCCCCTCAGCGATCTTAGTGATTAGTAAACAATTTTTAAAAAAAAAAAAGTTGAAGAAAGTCGCTTGGGCGCATAGCGACTGACTGATTTACAATTAAAAAATAAAATATGGATTACTGCCTTACAGGAATCGAACCCGCGGTGCTTTGTAAGCAAAGTATATAACAATCACCAACAAGCCAAGCATATTTCAATGTCCCTTAATAGCGTTTGTATTAATTAAACTCATTTATTACACGCTGAACAACTTAAATGTGATTATTTAATGTTAACTGTGTGTTTAATTAGCAAAAGTCTATTGGGCTTAGTGGTTAGTGCAGGATGATTTGGGTTTGAGATCGTGTTTTCGATTCCCTCTAGTTACATTGTCCTTACTTTTGTTTTTCCAAAACAGTCAGTCGCTATGCGCCCAAGCGACTTTCTTCAACTTTTTTTTTTTAAAATTGTTTACTAATCACTAAGATCGCTGAGGGGGAGAGTGACTTATTTCCTGGCACAGCTTCGTCCATACCGATCCTACGTGGACCCATTTTGGGTAATATCTTTCAAAGTCGCCCCATTATGTTAAATTCTTTGTATTTGAAACCTATTTTTGAAAAAAAACTCCGATAGACTCATAATAAGAAGCAAAAACCACAAGGGAGAAATATTAATATATAAGTATAATAAAAATAGCGTACCCCCTATTAATTAATGAGTATATTATGAGCATAAGCCAAAGAGAAATAAGAGATGCGATTATGTAACATATAAAATAACTCTCTTTTTAACTGTAAACCCACATGAAATACAAAGTCTCTTTTAAGACGGGTTGACCCGTCTTAAAAATTAAGACGGGTCAAGCTCCTCTCACAAAGAACCAGTGGGGGACAAGTGGAGGCTCTATTTGTCTCTCACTTACCCTTTATGAGGAGGACTTGACGCGTCTTAAGTTTAAGTCGGGTCGACCCATCTTAAATGAAAATTTGTGTATGCAATACCCATAATTCAACTTCAACCTAATGCCCAACTTTAAAATTTAACCAATTTCCACTACAAAACACAACCCATCAATTAACAAATATACTCCCTCCCATTCAAACTAAAGGTAACACCTACTTTATTCGGACCATAAAAATCAAACTACCCATTCTTTTTTAGTTAACAAATAAGATCAATTACTCCTAATTGACCGTACATATTTACACAAATAATACCCCACTCACCCACCTAACATTAAATACTCAAGTGGTCTCATTTTCATTTCCAATACTACCCTTTTTTTCTCTCTTTTCTTAAAATTTGTGTTCCCTCCTATGTTACCTTTGATTTGGATGAGAGGATTATATTATTTAGAATGCAGTCATCAAATTGAAATTAACCAAAAAAAATGAAAAATAAAAAGAAGGAAGAAAAGAAATGCGAGACCTATAGAGGCACGGCGAGGGAGTTGGTGAATGCCGTGTAGACCTGGCAAATGGGTCAATCGGGTTGGGTTTGGGTCGGGCCAGTTCGGGTCTCTCGTTGATTTCGTGTTAATTAGGGTCGGGTCGGGTCGGGTTTCGTGTTTGTTTCAGGTTTGTTGTCGGGTTCGTTTCGGGCCATTTTTGGGTCAAAGAATAAGAGACAAATGCCATTTTAAGTCTTTTTGGTTCAATTAAAGTTATGTTTTGTCGGGTCATTTTCGGGTTGAGTGGTTTTGGATCGGGTTATTTTCGGGTCGGGTCAGTTACCAGTTAAGAAAGCTCGGGTCGGGTTGGGTCAAATCGGGTTTCGGGTCACATTCGGGTGTTGTTGTTCAGTTCAATTTTGGGTCGGTCAATCGGGTCGGGCTGCTTTTGCCAGGTCTAATGTCTTGTATCTATCTAGAGGTGGCAAATATTAACACTACCCGAAAACACGACATGAACTCGTCGTGAAATTAGCGTGTTAGGGTTAATAAATTGTGACCCATTTAAATAATTGAATTAACACAAACACACGACACAAAACTTAAATGGATTGGGTTAAGGTTTGTGATTGATAGGATATGTCGCACACCTATGCAAAAATAAATTTTCCTAGACACAAATTAATGTAGTACGAGGGGTCGAACACAAGGAGACGGGAATTTCGTTATGAAATGCTATGAAAAGACTACTATCAAGGTCGGTTTAATGGGTGATTTGGTTTGATGTTTAGCAAAATATGATGTAAATTAAATAATATTAAAAGAGACTAGGGGAGTCGGGTCACGCATGCAAATACGTAAATGCTCATGTTAAACATAGGAATTCTTAATATTGTTAATCGTTTAGGCTGAAGACACCCATTTCTCGATATTAGTGTCAACCTTAGGTCGAGTCCTAGAGAACTTTCATTATAACTAGAGTCGTCCTACTACACATGCTTAGTCTAATCCGATTCTGTGCCTCTCGACTTATAGAATGAATTAACAAATTTAATCAATGTAATTGGCCAAATAACAAAGATTAACAAAACAATACAAGCATGTGATGGAAACAATTTATCAATATTAATTCATCCTTATTTTAACATTTATAACTTACTAATTGTGCATGGCTTCCTTAATCCCTAGACAAATGAAACTACTCACTCATGTTGATAATTAAACTAATAGTATTTGATATAATAAGCATGGTGAATATGAAATTACAAAAGAAAACAACTTGTTAATAGAATGTGTTATACTAAGTGAATGAAATTGCTACTAATAATTCTAATGTAAATAGCAATGAAATCTTGATTTACTAGTTATACGATTAACTAAATGACTTGTAAAGTAAATGACGAAAGTGAATACTAACATAAAACTAGAATTAAAATTACCGCAATCGAGAAGTATAACTCGGAAATGAAGAACAAATAACCCAAATGCTTGAATGGAAAGATTGAATTACAACTTAAAATGTAACCAAGTGTTTGAACAAAGTAATAACCAAATGTTTAACTAAATATGAAACTAAGAGAAACTTGTGTGCTTAAGCTAAGGGAAATATGATGAAAAGATATGAGAAAAGATGCCCCTAAGTGTCAAAGTCCTTCTCCTTTATATAGGGAGAGGAGCTTGAAACGTATGCACTCACAGAGGCCAAACCCCGATCGGGGAATGGGAACCCCGATCGGGGTTTCCTTAACCCGGCTATTATTCCTTAATTGCTCAATTTAATGCTTAAGGAATCCTAAGCTATGCGTTTAAGCACCTTAATTCTCCGGTTAATTGCATAGTTTTGGGATTCCTTGAGCATCCAAAGGAACATCCTATGTTGAGTTGTGGACTCCTTGCATTGGGCTTCATTTTTGGTTTCTCATTTGCATATCATGCCATTTCACGAATCTTCATGCTTGGCTTGTCATTCTCCATACTATCCTTCCATGGTCGTCCATCTTGCTTCCATTAGCTTGTTGGACTTTGGTGCTTGCTAATGTGCTAGGAAAAAGCCTCTAAATGCTTAGATTCCTACAAAACATAGCAAAAGTGAGCAATGCACCTCAAACACATAATTAGCTCAAAAATATACTAAACAAAGTATAATAATCATGTAAAATCGAGCTAAATTAGGGAGTAAAATCATATAAAAGCTAGACATATCAGTGATACACGGATTGGTGATCCTTGCCGAACTGTGGTACACGGGGAACCACGGAGGGGCGCACTTGGATGGACTAGCATAGAAATACGCATTTGTGGAGTCGCCACCAATTTTTATGGAAAATTGGAACCGTTCGAATACTTCATGCCATGTCAAGACACAAAGTAATGAAACGAACACTAAGAACTCGTTACCCTTAACATTTTATGTCTATAATGACTCTTGTGGATGCCAATGAACACGTATGTTCAGAGAGATCTGAAGTAAGGGGTGAGGGTACGTATTAGGAAGCTCTTTAATCGAACACCTAATCCCGCCCGCCTCGATAGTGGCCTCTACATACTAATGATTAGGGAAATTATTCGTATTTGATATGTTATCGATTCTATGCATGCAATGTAACATCCAACGTTTTAATCCTAGCATGTGAATTAGACTATGTCGGTGAACATGTAATTAGCACTCAATTATGTCGAAATTGAGAATTTAGAATGAATACATACGAAAGGCGAAGAAATCATACAATTATAATGACTAAATGAGATTACAATGGATTACAAAGGATTACGGATCTACGTCATAAATATACTCAAACGGAGTTTTGGAGAAAAAGAAAGGATTTGAAAAAACTAAGAGATTGATTATGAGCGATAATACGACTAATAGTTAATTAATTATGTAATTAAAGCTACGTCAGGGCGAAAACAGAAGTTCAGGGACAGAAGTCAACACAGAACAGGCGCAGCAACAGCTGCGTCCTCTGGAACATGCGCATCACTTGTTGCGTCTGTTCTTGAGTTGAATTCTGACTGTGAGGTCAGAATCGCAAGCAGTTAATGTTGTTTTGTATACTTACGATGGATTATTAACCTATGACTCGAGTAGAAGTGGTTTAACATATTAATTACTACAATTTATATTAACAACGGAAAATTCACGTGGTACCCCTAAACTGTGCAAATTTGCACATGATACCTAATATTCTAAGTTTGTGCACGTATCACCCTTCATGTTTTATTTTTATGCACAACATGTCCTTTTTTCCGCCTTAAAAAATTTTAATTGAGCATAACTCTTACACCGGAATTCGGATTTGGCCAATTTTTTGTCCCAAAAAATATTTTCTTGTCATAATCTACGATTTGAGAAAATAAATATGCCGACTGATATTTTCTACGGTTTTTTTTCTCACGAAAACTTAAAACCGTCCATATCTTCGATCTTAAATTTCCGAATGACCATTTTTGTTGTATCAAATTATAGATCTCGAAGAGTTAATCAATTTTAATTTTTTTTTTTTTGGCAAATTTCGATTTCTGGTCTATGATTTATACTTGTTTGAAGATTTTAAGAACGATAAAAAGAGCATGTCAGACTTTTTTTTTTGATAGATGAAAAAAGATCGCCCTATACCGCCTTACGGGCAACATTATGTGCTATCTTATTACAAGTTCTAGGACAGAAACTAATAGACAGACAATGAAACAACATAAAGAGCTGTCAAACATCCTTCACTAAAGTCTTGATCTCCACAGGTTCATAGGCAATCCCTGCAAAGCATAAAACTAAATTAAGACAATCTGTACTAATATCTAGGTGAAAGATATCCTTGTTCAGAGCCCATTTTAACGCTTCTTTGAAGGCAAAACATTCCGCTTGAATTGGGGAGAAAGCATTTGCAGTTGAAGACCCGGAAGAAACGCACGTAAACGAATCATCCCACAAGATCCATCCCGCACCAACTCTAAGATCCTCAAACCAAGTCGCATCACACGGATTTTTTTTTTTCTAACCCTACAACCAGGGTTACCCATAACCCAAAAAAGATGACCATTTTTTATTCTGTTTGAGAGATGATTCTCCAGATAGACTCTTGAAACCTCCTTCCTCAAAGGATTTTTTGTACAGGAGTTAGAAATATAAAAGTTCGCTTCTCTGATAATTCTCCAGATAGACCATTTTTGATTCTGTTTGAGAGATGATTCTCCAGATAGACTCTTGAAACCTCCTTCCTCAAACCTTTTCCTCTAGAGCTTTTGCATATCCAGTCTTAACTGAGTAATCTCCAGATTTCGTACCCTTCCAGTATGGGACATCGATCTCCCCTTCCTTAGGAGCATTTAACGCACTAATATTGTTAAACATTGAGTTCCCAAAAAAAGATTTGATCCAGTCTTCATTCCAGTTATCAGACTGAGAGAGAAACCTAGATAAGGAAAGACCAAAATTTCCATTTGAAGAAGTCATTTGAAATCCTCTAAAATCCGGACAAAGGGATTCAAGACTCAACCCCCCAATCCAATGATCTTTCCATAAATCCAGGTTAGACAGATTACCCGGCAGCCACGCTAAATTTTTCCTAACCAAATTAAAACCCCAGCAAACACTTCTACCACCCCAGGACTTGTGGGTCCTATTCTTCCAAATTGCAAATGGGTCAGAGTATTTATTTATACCATATTTCTTACCAACAACACTTGATAATAGGCAATTGGGATCAGAAATAATCTTCCATGCTAGTTTAGCAAGTAGAGCCTGATTAAAACTTGAAATCTTACGGATACCAAGACCTCCCATTCCTTTTGGTAAACTCAGGAAGTTACCACTACACCACGAAACTGAGTTGTTACGTTTCAGACCCCCCCCCCCCCCCCCCCCCCCCACCAAAAATGTAAAATCAAAGAATTGATCTTTGAAGCTACACTTACCGGTATACGAAATACCGATAGAGAATAAATAGATAATATGAGAGGACCAAACGAATCAAGGTCAATCTACCGGCAGAGGAAAGAAGAAGGTTATTCCATGAAGATAATCGTTTCCGCACCTTCTCTATAATTGACCCGAAGAATTCCCTTTTTGAGGCACCAATTTCAGTATGAAGACCCAGATAGGTACCTAAATCTTTCTTAGCTTTAAATTTAGTGACCGATAAGGATCCTTGGACCATGTGCAACGTACAATTTGGACTAAAGATGATAGTCGATTTCTCCCTATTAATGATTTGCCCAGATGCTTCACAGTACTCCGAAATAATACCAATTACATTCTTAACATCTTCTATATTACCTTTGACAAAGAAAAGTGAATCATCTGCAAAGAAAATGTGAGAACGTTCTTGTGCTTCTTTGCAAACTTTGATGCCCCATATGAACCTAGAACTTTGTGCTTTGGATAACATTTGAGACAGCACCTCAGTACATAAGGCAAAAGTATAGGGTGACAAAGGATCACCTTGACTGATGCCTGATTTAGGATTGATGGATCCAGAGACTGAACCATTGATTAGTATATCATAAGAGACTGACTTAATACTTTCCATCATGATGTTAATGATGTTCAATGGTAGATTAATACCCCTAAGCACGGCCAGAATAAAGTTCTAGTTAAGCATGTCGTAGGCTTTACTCATGTCCGCCTTAATAGCACAAAGACCCTCTTTTCCAACCTTCTTGTTGTTAATAGTGAATAAGATTTCATGAGCAATAAGTATATTATCCGAGATGCTACGACCCGGGATAAAGCCATTCTGAAATTTATCCACTAAACAGGGCATCAGAGGTTTAAGTCTGTTCGCAATACATTTAAAGATGATTTTCATAATGACATTACAGAGACTAATGGGTCTAAAATCTTCCACTTTCTCCAAACCCTGTACTTTAGGAATAAGAACAATGAAAGTTCTATTAATCTCTCTTGGAATAATACCAGAATTAAGAGCCTCAATAACAGCATCACATATATCCTTCTTAATTATATGCCAATACCTTTGATAGAAAATAGCAGGAATCCCAGCCGGGCCAGGGGATTTCAGGGGTCCAAGTTGGAAGACCGCTTTTCTAACTTCTCCTTTAGAGAACCCTCTTCCCAGGATATTTTAGTCATCCTCCGAAAGTTTGAACTTTAAGTTTTGGAATTGATAAGTGAATAGATCCATAAAGTCCTCAAAAGTCTGAAAGGGTTTGTTAACTTTAAAGATGTGATTAAAATGAGATTTAAAACACCCCCCAATTTCCTTTATATCAAAAGACCAATTTCCATCCTTCTTCTTTATTCCAGCAATAAAATTGGCTCCTGATCTACCTTTCACCCAATTAAAGAAAAACTTTGTGCAAATATCTCCTTCCAGAGTCCATTTAACCTTAGCTCTCTGTCTCCAGAAAATCGCTGCAGCTTTAGAGAATTCCATTAATTTATTATGGCACTTGTCATAATCCTCCACACTTCCCCCTTCTTCAATGTCTAATAAGTTATTCTCAAGAGTAACATCAAAATCTGACCAATTATTTCCCCATTCGTCTTTTTTGTTTATCGACCATTTTTTAAGCTCCGACCTTACATTTAATAAGTTTATCCTAATGCCCTTTAAACGATCCGACTACCCAATTCTCCCCCAACATTTCTTAATAATGCAATCCACCTCTTCATACTCAAAACACCAGGCCTCTAACTTATATAGGTGCTTATACTTCTTATTATTAAGCAACTCCAAATTTATGATAATAGGTGCATGGTCCAATAGCTGAATAGGAAGATGTTTAATTCCTACCTCAGGAAAAATTCTCAAGAAATCCTCTGATGCAAGTGCTTTATCTAGTCTTTCATAAATTCTTTCCGATCCTTTTCTATTATTACACCACATAAATCTTGGTCTTTTAAATGGGATATCCATTAGGTTATTCTTATTTTTCCATTCCATAAAATGCTCGACTCCTTTAATCGGTTTCTTGCCCCCTAACTTGTCAGACAAGTATTCTGCCTGATTGAAATCACCAACTAACAGGTAGGGATATTTCAACCTATTTATTTCCTGGCCAACATCTTCCCACACATCCATACGATTTGAGAATTTAGGATCACCATAGACACAACACAGATACCATAACTTTCCTTGGCATTGATTCACTTGAAAGATAAGGAGATTTTTACTCCTACTAATACAATTAAATTGCAAGCTAGACTTCCATCCTACCCAGAGACCACCCTTAGAGTCATCAGCATCCCAACCATCATAATCCAAAAAACCAAAAGATCTAAAGAGATTAGCTACATAGGATGCGCTGCATTTAGTTTCTGATAAAAAGATAAAATCAAACTTAGTAAATTTTAATAGTGCCCTAAGTTTAGGAATTGTAGGGTTGAGCACATCATTAAGTCCCCTACAATTCCAACTTAGTCCTTTCATGGCTGGAGAGGGGGTTGAGATGGGTCAACCCCCGCAACACCCACTTGATCAGATTTTCCAGGAGAAAGGTCATCCTCAAAGAACTCAGGGATCACCATACGGAAGCCCACAGACGAAGAGCAGGAAACAGGAGGAGGCTTCTTGAAAGACTTGCTAGATGAAGCTTCCCACTGACCCAAGGATGACGAACTTGGAGTAAAAGCAATATTAAAAACAGAAGAGGAAGCCTCATTCCCAATCTGTAAACTTAGTTCCTACATGCAACATCTTTTCTTTGCTAAGTGACGAAGATAGTCAGTTGCATCCTCCATTGATGACCATTGATCATGAAGCTCACTGTATCCTACTATCTCAGAGGAGGCTTTTCTTTTTTTAGGGAGGTTCAGGAATTCACTAGCAACTCCTCCTCCAGCCACTTCAGATGACGCCTTATGGAAAGTAGTATTTGGACCATCAGTCATTGTTGTAGGAGAGTCAGGCATTGACCCAAAGAGAGAAAAAAGAGTTCCCCTAACATTGCTAATCCAACCCCCCAGCATTTGACCTTGATTCTGATTCTCGTGACTATTTTCTATGCCATACAATGATAAGAGCAGCTCCGTATTATTACCTTGACCTTCAGCTTGATCCAATGCTCCTGGAACCTGAGTAGAGAAGTCCTGAACTCCCAACGGAATCATCTGAGAATGCCCCTTAGGGACAGCCAAATCAGACAAAATGGTGGTAATATCAACCTCCACATCCACTTGTTCATTAGAGGACGAAGAAAATGAATTACTTAAAACCCCAGTAGGAGAAAGATCATGAACATGAGTAGAATATTATGGAGACATTTCCCCATTATACATGTTGGCCTCATTCATCATTGGATCTTCAGAGAATACAATAGGACAGCCTTGTGGAATGTCAAAAATCTGGTTAAGTCCTCTTCTATCATCCTCCTCTCTTGCTCTAAAATGATTGCTTTGAAGCATGTTAAAAATGGAAGCTTGGATTGCACTATCAATATCCACCGGAGGGGGATCAAAATGGGATTGAGTAAAGTTCAAGTAAGGGTCATTGACCCTATTCTCATAGAACCAGCCACCTTCAAAAGTGACATTATCAAATGGGCCCCTTGGATTCACTTCATCATTTCCTTCAGAAAAATCCTGCATGTTAAAAGGGATATCGTTATTTGGTTGATTGTTATTAGGAGAAACCGGGTCAGTCATTTTATGATCAGAAGGCTGGATTGAGTTTCCCCCTGCATGGCAATTAATATTAGAATTCTGCTGCATGTCTTCAAAATTATTCTCCCCGTTTTTTCTGACTCCATTAACATTCTGATTGTCGTCATTATGACGATTCTGATGATTGCCATTATCATTGATATTATTGGACACATTAAATTCCCCATCTTGAAAGAGGACATGGCTAGAAAAAGGTTGGTTACCAGCCTCAAACCTCGTACCAGGAAAGAACCTTCCCCCAGGAGTGGTACCCAACTCAAAATCAACATGCCTCTCTACATGAAGATCAGCAGGAACAGAACAATTGGAGTTATGACCCAATCTAATCTTAGAGGTAACATACTTGGTATTCGAAGGGAGTGCTCTCAAATTAAGATTAAACATTGAAAAAGATTTGCTTGACTGGTAGACAATGAAGCCACTTTCAGAGATCCTATCCATGGAAGACCACATATTGGACATAATATCCTGTGAGGACTCTTTACATTTTGATACTTTATGACCAATGCATCCACAACGAACACAGTATTTAAAAACCTCTTCATATTTGAACTGAACCCACATGAGAAAGCCATCTCTACATGCAAGAAAGAAACCTGGAACCAATGGTTCATTGAGATATATCCAAGCCTTGATTTTCAGGAAGTCATATCTAGGTACCATAAAGCTCTCAACCGAGTAATGATTGGAAATAACTTGACCCACGATATTAGCCACATTCATATTCAAGTACTCAAATGGTAGCCCACAAATTTTAACACCAAGCTAAACAACTGGAAATCTAAGAGTCCTTGGGACAATTCCAGCACTTCATCTTGATAGAGCCATAATACCCCCATAAAATACCACATAAGACTGCTCAAGAAGATCATGCATGTCTCTCTGATCACTTAAATAAAACACATATAGATCCCCCATTTTGAAGACATGAACAAAACCTCTAAGAGCCTAGTGAGATTCAATAAAAGCCATTATTTCAGGAGCCTCGAATAGCCGATAATCAACTAAGTAACCAATAATACAACACTGCCAGAAAGCTATTGAGTTTTCCATCATTGATGGATCAATCGCCATGATAGGTCCAGTTCTTGGAAACCTCCAATGAAGATCAAAGGATTCTTCCATAGGGATACCTTCTGATGGATCTTCTCTGAAGAATGCACACGAGTTGAAACGCCTGGACCCAGAGGAAGGACCGCCTTGGGAAGCCATTAAGAATAATATTCCAGAGAATAGAATTTTCAAGAACAGAGAATGATTCAAATATTAATAACAAGAAGAAACTAGAATAAGAGAGCTTGAGATGAGAAAAAGGAAGAGCAGAACTTCTTTAAATAGAAGAAGAAAAGCGTGCAAATCTCCAATATTGGATACCACTACAACGGCAGAATCAGACCCTACGTACCGTTGATTGGGTTACTTAAGCGGTGGTAGAAGCTCCAGACCAAAGAACCAGTAGAAGGGCATGCAAGGCAATGATTGAAGATGTAAAAATATGAAACGGATTAGCAGAAGAAACCTCAGCATTTAACACGCTTGAATAGGTATCAAATGATTAGAAGCAAACGCTACTCTTGGGAGAATAAAGGTTTTGTCAGTTTTAGTAAAAAATGATTGAGTTTTGTGATTTTTTATTTTAAAAGAGAAAAATAAAGCTCTCATTTAGAGAGAAAAACTTATCTCTAGAAACTTAGAGAGAAGATGAAAAAGTTCCTCTTTTCCTTATTAAGAGCATGTCATACTTGAAAATCATATCTCAAGGTTATTATGTGCACAAACTTAAAAAATTGTGTACCACGTGCAAAATGACAAAGTTTAGGGGTACCACGTGAATTTTCCGTATTAACAATGAATCCAGAGATCTGATATGAACGAATCGAACCTCTAAAACCCAATTTTGATTCAAAGAAGAAAACCCGCTAATGTTGAATTATTAGGGATCTAAGCCAAGAACAAAGCGATTTATGAAAGATTAATAAAAAAAGGAAGGAATAAAATAAGAAAAGGAAAATAAAGACGTAGAAACCAGAGGAAGATGAAGAAGAGCAGGAGCAAGCAGCCTCTGAAAGAGACGCAGCAGATGCAACGACTCTTCGAAGAGGCGTAGATGCTTCTGCATTTCTTCTCGACGTCTGATAAATACTGAAAAGGTTTTATGAAAAAGGGTTTTGATTTGAATTCGATTTTGAATTTATTTCTGACGTGAATCTTACATTAACAAAAAAATAAATAATACAAAATAAAAAGACGGGATTTACACCCTCAGACTTACATGTTGACGAAACGAGATTAACTAAGTTAACGTTTTAGCGATAGCTCGAACTCGAGTGTATGCGGAAAGTGCCCTCGTTAAAGGACTAAAATTCATTTATTAAGTTATGGATTGATTATGTAGTGGTCAAATTGGTCGGTCAATGCAAACGTGACGGGTAACCAGAAGGATCTGAGCTTATATGGTCGATTGATCAAACACGTAGATGTCGATAGCTTAGAGCAAGGTCTAGAATGCAAAGAGAGAAGAGAAGGGGCGGAACACTAGTGTGTCTTAAAAGTGAGAACGGAGCGCTACGAAGAGTTCAAGAACAACTCAAACTTATATGAAAACGGAGAAAACGTGATGGGGAAGAGGCGCAGAAGGAACTGCGATCCTTCGAAGAGGCGCAACACCTGCTGCGTCATTTCCCCGAAGGTTTCCCTCTACGGAAGGAAGATTCCCACGTTTCTATTACGGAATTGTGGTTGATCTACGCTTCCATTTGAAAAATATACGAAATAATATCTATCAAAAAGATAGAATTTGAAAATATTAATAAAATATCCAGAATATTTTAGAGAGTTTCAACTCGGAGTTTTAAAACGGTTTCTAGAAAATGAAGCGGTTTTCGACCCGGACTCCAAATAAACTCTAATGACTGTCAAAACGACTGTACCGATGCGTAGATGACGACCAAGGGGTAGACACAAGTGTTTGAGCTATCACTTGACAATAAACTTACGAATTTTCTTAAATCGTTCCGCGTACCAAACATGCGGCCCAATCATCACTGGGTGGTTGGCTGAAGGAGTAGAACTGAGGTATATACAAGATTGAACTCTTTTAACACGAACCCGATACGAATAACCCATTTATTTGAAAGTCTCATAATATATTTGAGCTGAGTCAATCATTGAACAATAGGTCTTGTTTAAGACGGAAGGACAAATCTTTTGATAATCTCAATGCATTCTATTTTTGTCTAGCATGTGATACTTGACCTATCTAAAGGTTTATAAGTCTTATGTGAGAATTTGTGATAATGCCACCAAACAACTTAAAAATATGCATTTGCAGTCATCATGTTTCAGATCATAGGGCTATAAAGCGTAATTTGTTTTATTAATTTATTGGGTTAAGCAGGTTTCGTGGGTTAAACATGCCTAAATAAATAAGTTAAACCAGGTCGAGTTGGGTTATG
Source organism: Heliosperma pusillum (assembly GCA_022085475.1). Lineage (NCBI taxonomy): Eukaryota > Viridiplantae > Streptophyta > Magnoliopsida > Caryophyllales > Caryophyllaceae > Heliosperma > Heliosperma pusillum. The sequence continues at coordinate 24,114 of JAIUZE010012936.1, forward strand.
AAAACATTAAATGGATTTGGTTGGAGTTGGAAAAAATTACTTGTTTATGTAATTGGGTCGGGTTAGGGTGTAAGGGTAACTCGTTTAAAGTTGACACATACACGAACACGATACGATCTGACCTGTTTGTTAGGTCTATACCTATCTATTAGGCTAGGGCTAAATTGAAGTTGATCAAATGCTCCGTATTCGACTACCCAACCCAATCCAGTTCTACTTAATTGTTAAATGAAACGGTCTCATACCATGAGACCAGACTATCAAGTAAAATCCCAAAATAACTAAAACATGAACTTTTCGACTGATTACAAAGAGTCCAACAAGTGTGAATGACTCTGGAGCTCCCACATTAAAAGTTGAGTTTTGAGCAAACTTAGAGAGTCCAATTATATATAAAAAAAACCTAATATGAATAGAGTAAATTAATAATTACACCCTTTTATAAACCACTTTTCTAAAAGGATGGCGATAGGGCGCCACCCGGTGGTACCGAATTTCGGCGCCACCATAATTAAATAACAAAAAATAAAATAAAATAGGGTTATTTAATGGGAATAATCCATCCTATGCCTATTCATCTCATATTAATATATCCTAACGATTAACTGAGAAAAACCCAATCTATGACTTCATTTAACTTTCCCTAAACCTGCTCTAATTCTTACCGGTTGTAACAGGTAACTCATCAGGTCACCTATTTATTATTCTTTCTTCTTTCCCCTCTTCATTTTTCTGGATATATCTCTTCTTTCTTCTTTCCATTTGTTCTTCTTCTTCTTCATTATCTTAATTTATCCCTTTTTTCTCAATTTATCTCTCTTTTCTTCATTATCATTATCATCCAAAAAATCCGTCTATATTTCTTCAACAATGAGGAGTCATAATTCTTCATTCAACTCAAGTAGTTCATCTGGAACGAACTATGTGTTATGCAAACACAATGTTGTTGCGGTTTTGAGAACGGTGAAGAAGGGAGTTCATGCGGGTCGGAAATTTTATGGATGTCCTCTTTGGCCGGTAAATTAATTTGTTTTATTTATTTCACATTTGGTTTGTTTATTCTTATTAATGTGAAATTGCTAAGCTGTTAAAACTTGTAGCATAACGGATGTGATTATTTTGAGTTCGAAGAGGAGTTGAAGTCGGGGCGTGAGCATCAGAAAAATTTGTTGCAAATTGAAGCATTTGATCAGAAGGCAAATTTAGAAGAGAAGATGAAGAAATTGAAGATGAAAAATGAGAAGTTGAAGAAAGAGGTGCTGCAATTAAAAGCGGAAATTAATAATCATTGTAAATGTGAAAAAATTGGAATGATTATGTTAACTATTTCTTGGGCATTTTTCGCAATTTGTTGGATGTCGAAAAATGGTGTATGAAGTTGTTTGAAAAGTTGATGTAAGGGGTAATTGTACCAAATATGGTTGTTGAACCTTCAATGATAATATTGTACCAAATTCAATAATATAATGTTTGTTGAACGAAACTGATGTGGGTTTTAAATACCGCAAGTGCACGGTCGTCAAAGTAGCACTTGAGGGTCGATTTCCACGGAGAGCAAAGTGATTACTAATCGTTTCTATTCAAACGTTTAGCTAAGTCGGGAGTTTCAAGCTATGGAGGGAGTTTCAAGCTGAGGAATGCTAGCCAAGACTATGGAGGGAGTTTCAAGGTGAGGAATGCTAGCCAAGGCTATGGAGGAAGTTTCCAAGACTATGGAGGGAGTTCCCAAGACTATGGAGGGAGTTTCAAGCTGAGGAATGCTAGCCAAGACTTTGGAGGGAGTTTCCAAGACTATGGAGGGAGTTTCAAGCTGAGGAATGCTAGCCAAGGCTATGGAGGAAGTTTCTAAGACTATGGAGGGAGTTCCCAAGACTATGGAGAGAGTTTCAAGCTGAGGAATGCTAGCCAAGACTATGGAGGAAGTTTCCAAGACTATGGAGGGAGTTCCCAAGACTATGGAGGGAGTTTCAAGCTGAGGAATGCTAGCCAAGACTATGGAGGGAGTTTCCAAGACTAAATAAGAGATAAAATGTAGGGTAAAATCGAGTAAAATATTGTGTTATCAGAAACTCATTGTGCCATTATAATCATAAATCTTGCATTACATAACCATGAAATCTATCAAATGTCATTGCACTAAATGTAACAACCCGAAAAGTACCCTATTTTTCTAGTGAAAATATTTTACGAATACTTTTCAGCGAATTTAAGTTTTAATTGTTTCCAGTCGAATTTTGAAATTCCGAGTTCGTATTTGGAATTTTTGAGAGATTCCATGAGAATCCCGTTTTTAAATCAACTTTGACTTTTGTTGACTTTTCCGACTCGCCTTGTAATTTTGAAGACCGAAATTTTATTTAAAAAAATAATATTTTTAATTTATTTTTATTAATATTTATTTGGATTTATGAAAATTTAATATAATTATTTTGAATTTATTTGGAATTAAAGAATAACTTTTACGGTTTAATCCCGAACGTCATTTAACTATTCCCGAGTCGACTTAAATCCCGAAACAAACCCGAAACTCGACTTTGGCATGAGTCACACGCCCCATGTCATCTTTTTCCACTCACTTTAGATATTTTAAATTAATATGATTAAACTAATAATAATATCTAAGATATTTATAACTTTATCGATCCGTTAACTTAAATTACGCAAATCGTTTACAAAACAGACCCGATTACTACCAAATCACACGGCTCCTTTCTCTCTAATAGGACTAGATATTTTCCTTTCTTTTGATTACAATAACATAATATCTAGATATTTGGTTTAATTAACTTAATATCTAATTATATCTAATCAATTACCGTAATATAATTATTAAACCCGAGTCAATTCCGTAACAACAATTTCAAAACCCGACTCATAAATTCTTCTATAACTACACGGCTACTCTCCACCATTACTCACTAACTACCTTTTCATTTTACAATAAATAAACTTAAGATCTAATTAATACTTTCTTTAATCGTTCTTCATCGTTCTTCGTCGTTCTTCATCGTTCTTCGTCGTTCTTGAGCAAAATCATCATAAAAACTTCATTTCTTATTCAAATCCGTCCTAACTTATATTTCTAGAATCTCCTCTTCGCTCTCCATCTTCAAGTACGGTTTATTTTCAATTCCGACAAAATCGTTTTCAACACTTTAATTATGGAAAATCAAGTTTTAATTCTAACAATATTATTCTTGTCATTTCTTATAGGGGAAGATTTTGAAAACGAGTTTGGTGACTCGTATATATTAGGAGAAGATTAGTTGACGGGTTTTTCTTTACTTCTTATTTTTGGTGCTACTTGATTTTGCTAGCTAAGGTAACGATTCCGGGTTACTCGACGAATTAATGTTACATACCTTTGTATCTTTTGTTTTTGTTCATGTTATTATGATTTACGGTTTTTAATTAGTAACATGATAAGTTGTTATTTTTATTATGTTGTATGAATTTTTGATATGTTTAGTGTTCTTGATAAATTTGGATGATGGTTCATAATCATGATTTTGTATGATTGATGGTTGAATTGGTTGTTAAATTGGTTGTTGTTAATTAGAATCATGTTAGAAATAAAGTGGTATGGTGGTTGGTAGTGGCCGAATTGGGTGGCTGGAAAAACCAGCCCAAACCAGGCCGGTTCAGGCCGGTTCAGGCCCGGTCCAGGCCGGTCTGGAATGGTCTGGGAATCGTCCTTTGGGTTTGTGTCGATACTTGATTGTTTTGTTGTTGTTTTGACGGGTTTTAAATATGTTAAGCATGCGGGAAAATATTAAGAAACAGTTTTAGAATTTTTAATCAAAACAGCCCAAACCAGGCCCGTGGGCCCAGTCCAGGTCCGGTTTGGTCTCGGCCCAAAATCAGCCTGTGGGTCCCTCTTTGGACTTGTGATGGTTTTTGAGTTTATTGTTATTTTATCGCGTTTTGTAATAATTAGCATGTGAGAAATGTTAATAAGTAAAATATTTAATTAAAAGGTTTTTCATAAAATTATTATTTCTCACATGTTAGAAATTATAATACGAGATCGTAGTTTAATTTGATATCCTTTAAGTCAAGCGGGATTTTAGTAAGATTTAATAATTCACATGTTTAGAAGTTGGAATAAAATAGCATGAATTGAATATGATGATTTTATGTTCAAGTCTATGTGGTAAAGACTCTGTTTCTAGCCGGTTTGACCAAACGGGTTTGGTCAAACTAAGATCGAGTCAGCCCCGTTTTGACTGATGACCCGTCGCGGGACTCGGGTCGGGGATTTGTCTTCAAGTAAGGTTGTATTTAATTAATGAATTAGCCTTAGTAGATATGAGGCGATATGATATTTGATTATGATTTATATGCAATTAGTCACATGATAGGATGTTTTTCCCGTGACTGTTTGATTATATGGTTGGTGTCGTGTTGACTACGTACCCATAGAGAATTATGAGTATATGGCGTCTTGACCATTCTAATTCTAAATGAGTATCTTGGACCATGACATTGATAGGCCTTACTATCTTTAACGAGCATATGGAGTTTACAGCTTGATAGCTTTTGTGTCACTGACTTGGGCCTTTTGATACCAAGCCGGGGGCATGGCTGCCTAATTGCTTCCACTTTGGGAATGGAGCCAGCTTAAGTACTAGCCAACTCTGCTTATGGGGTCGCCTAGTAGAGATTCTCATGTACTTTTGGTAATGAGACGAGGAATGGGTTAGCTGTTGTCGCTAGGTCTGATCAGTCTAGGACTAGGATGTTTTCCTACCTTGTGGTATAGACTCGAGTTACAGAAGTCGACTATTGACTGTGCTAAGAACTTATGCCTGTTTATAGACGTATTGGTCTTTCATGTTTGGATGATTCTATGAATCTTAGAAGGTGAGATGCAAGCCGGCTAAGGTTGATAGAGTTTGGATTACCGGTTGTTAACTGATTCACATGATATTATGTTTGATTAGGGTTTGAGTGTCTCATGGCCATGTTAACGGTAACCTCTGAGCTAGCATACCAGCTTCCCTACCTCGTGTTATAGTTTATTATCGGATTCACATGATAGCTTTCATATGCTAGGTTATATGTTAGTTAATTGTTTCATAACATGAAAAGCATATCATATATGTTAAGGTTTTGTATTTTCCATATACATTGCTTTTATGTTATTCATGTTTTATTAAACTCGACATTTCGTGGCTGGGAGAACTCGGAGTTACTCCCCACTGACTGTGGCTTCCGTGTTTATATTTAATGCGGTTGGCAGGTTTGTGATGCATACTTTGGGTACATTGACGAGCTAGCGAGCGAAGTATTTACCTTGGACCTATATTCGGTTCTTAGATTGTATATTATTATACACTCTTTTATTTCCGTATTTATACGGGAGATATGTCTTCCGTCTTGTATAATTCTTATGTATAATATTATTTTACTTTTGTTATGAACCTTTTTATTTATGACACCTTTGTTTATTTATTTAAATTAATTTTTTTTCTTTCCGCAAATTTGAGGGTGTCACAATTTTTATTTTTATTCCTCTCTTTAGATCCATTGCACTGTCCATTTTAGAGGCCTTACGATATCAATTGATTACATCAAATCTACTATTTTATATTATGAAAAGAAAAAATTTGTTGGCCTCGTTACTACTATTGTTACTCAATAATGAGACACATTTGTTGGCCTCGTTACTACTATTGTTAGTCTCACTATTCATAATATTAATATTGTTAGTTACTTTACATCCGCTAATGCTATTGTTCATGTAAGTCTTTTAAGAGACGATGTCTTGATTAGTTCATTAAAATACCTTAACCAAATAAATAGGTAGGGATTGAGTCTCGGTAAGTCTTTTAAGAGACATTTTAAGTTTTACTTGACACATCTTAAGTTTTAGATAAAAAAATACCCGCTTTAAGCAAGATTTATAGGTCATTTTTACGATTCTACCTTATGTAGACATGCATGTTTAGATTAATTCTTTTAGTTTAGCTCAGATAGAATAAGAGAACTAGAAAAAAAGGAGAAAAAAAGAGCTAATCAATGGAAATTGTTTGGTACATAACAATAACAATCAGAATCACCAAAAATAATCATTATACTCTCCATCTTTTTACAAATAAACAAACAAAAATTAATGATACTCTTGCCCTTGTTTTACAATAAAACAAACAAAATACATCTTATTAACTGAATACTTGTTCTATCTTCCCCTTGATCAGTGTATCCGATTTAAGCATGTAACCATGGTCTCAAACAAACAAAATACATCTTATTAACTCCATACAAATTATTGTTTTAGACGGTCTTAAGTTAAGACGTACTCACAACCGATTAAAATAATATTAGAATGAAAAGAGGTGTGTGAGTGGTCTTAACTTAAAAGACCGTCTTAAGCAAGATCTACTACTCAAACAACCCATATGAAAAATTAAAAGTAAAAAATTCACAACAATGACGAATGACTTAAAAAGCACAAAAAACAAACATAAAATTGGTACAGAGTATATTATTTGGCTGTTAATTTGCTTATATAAATTGACGAAGTAATTGAACTCTTTCGTGCTCAACCTCCCTTTTGATCAATTCTACCACTATCACAAACCATCGACCTGCAAGCTGACGTTGTCACAATAGATAGATGTCAATCGGCGACATCGAGACGTTGACGTTGTCACAATAGACAGATGTCAATAGGTGATAAAATAGTTTCCGGAAAAATTAATCTGATCTTTATTGATTAGAAGCTCTCTATTTATACAAATAGAAAACCCAGAATCCTAGTTAACATAAACTAGGAAACGTAACTTAAGATAGAGAACTACATAAACTAGAATAGGAAAATAATATAGTAATATATCGAAATAATATAGTAATATATCGCAATACCCCCCCTCAAGAGGGAGCATGGAGATTCGTAATGCCCATCTTGCCTAATAAAGCATGAAATTGAGCTCCACCTAAAGCTTTTGTAAACAAGTCAGCCAGTTGAGCTGTAGTGGAGACATGGTGAGTAGTAATCAGGCCAGCAGTAAGAGCATCGCGAATGAAATGACAGTCTACCTCAATGTGTTTAGTTCGTTCATGAAATACTGGATTTTGAGCAATATGAAGGGCCGAAGTATTATCACAATACAATTTGGCAGCTTGAGGATGAGAGATACCCAAAGTGGCTAGCAATCCTTTTAACCATTTTATCTCACATGTAACAAGAGCCATAGCACGATACTCAGCCTCGGTAGATGAACGAGATACGATAGGTTGTTTCTTGGACTTCCAGGAAATAGGTGAGGCTCCAAGGAAAACCATCCAACCAGTCAAGGAACGACGAGTTGTAGGACAAGCCGCATAATCAGAATCACTCCAGCCTGTCAAAGTAAGATCACATAAGGCAGAAAAGAAAAGCCCTTGTCCCGGAGAACCTTTCAAATAACGAACCACTCGCATTGCGGCATGCCAATGATCAATCCGAGGCATGTGCATAAATTGAGACAATACATGAACAACGTAGGTCAAATCGGGACGAGTATTAACAAGGTATAGCAAGCGTCCAACAAGACGTCGATATTTGTCAGGGTCATCCATAAGAGCACTCATGTTCTGCCCTAACGAGTGATTCTGCTCAATAGGCGTGACCGCCGGCTTGCTTCCTAGATAACCAACCTCACATATTACATCTAAGGCATATTTTCTTTGACAAATAACAATACCTTCTGGATTGCGCGCAACTTCAAAACCGAGAAAGTACTTGAGAGTGCCCAAGTCTTTTATCGGAAAACATTGACGTAAATAGTTCTTAAATGAAGCCAAGGCCGCATCATTGTTAGACGAGACAATCAAATCATCCACGTAAATAAGGATATTTAGCTGAATATCATTAATAGAATAAGTAAATAGAGAGTAGTCGGAGTGAGACTGAACAAATCCGTATTCAGTCAAGGCACGAACAAGCTTAGCAAACCAGCAACGAGGAGCTTGCTTAAGCCCGTATAATGATTTACGTAACCGACAAACGTGACCTGGAGTAGTAGGAGTGAAACCCGGAGGCAACCGCATATACACTTCTTCATCCAAATCACCATGAAGGAACGCATTGTCAACATCCATTTGATGCAGGGACCAATTTTTACAGGCTGCCACGGCTAAGAAGGCTCGTACCGTCGTCATTTTAACTACCGGAGCAAAGGTCTCATCATAATCAAGTCCTTCGGTTTGATGATTACCACATACCACAAGACGAGCTTTGAGCCTTTCAATAGAAGAATCGGAGTTATATTTTATTCGGTAAACCCATTTGCTACCAAGAGCCTTCTTACCTGACGGTAGAGGTTCCATTGTCCAAGTTCCATTATTTTCTAATGCACGCATTTCAGCGTCCATGGCAGTACGCCATCCTTCAATTTTAACAGCGTCCTGGAAATTCTTTGGCTCTGTATGAGTAGTAATAGCTCCCAAAAATTGACGATGAGAGTTAGAAAATTTATTACAATTAACATATCGTACTAAGGGATATGGCGTACCTGAGAACGATGAGGACACAGTGACTTTTGAAGCATCAGACGGACTACTACCAAGGACCGTAGACTGAACCACATAATCTTGCAGCCATGTCGAAGGAAACCGAACTCGTTTACCACGACCAAGATCCTCTTCATGAGCCGTATCAACATCAGTAGGCTCAGGTGGAGGCGCACCTGCATTCGCGGCAGGGGCGGACTCCTCTGTTTCACCATTTAATTCAGTGATTTCATTCACATGTTCCCTGGTTGCACCATTAATTTGTTTCCTAGTTTCACCATTAATTTCAGTCACGACCTCGCATGCTTCATTACGGGGTTCGCGCAAATTTATTTCAGTCACATCCTCCTCTACTGCCAAACCAGTCCAATCGTCACAATCGTCACAATAGGTACCCCCCCTTAAGTCCTCAAGAGTTGGTTCAGGTGAAATATTAACACATTCAGGCTCAAGGAAAGGGAACACATTCTCGTAGAAGCAGACATCGCGAGAAACAAAGTAAAGATTGTTTTCCAAATCATACAGGTACCACCCCTTCTTCCCAAACGGATAGCCAACGAACACACACTTACGACTTCGGCTAGCAAATTTATCTCCTTTAGCCTTTTGGTTGTGTGCAAAGCATAATGACCCGAAAACCCGTAAGTTTGTGTATATGGGTGCATATCCAAAGAGCATCTCATGTGGCGTTTTGCCATGCAGTAGAGAGGAAGGAGTCCTATTAATAAGGTGTGCTGCGGTCAGAATGCACTCACCCCAAAACCGAATGGGTAACCCGGCCTGAAATCGCAAGGCCCTAGCTACATTTAGGATATGTCGATGTTTCCTCTCAACCCTACCATTTTGTTGAGGAGTCCCGACACAAGAAGTTTGGAAAATTATTCCTTTGGAACGAAATTGTGGTTGAAGACAATTAAATTCCGTTCCGTTATCGCTTCTAACCAATTTTATATTGACTGAGAATTGATTAGCAACCATTGCAAAAAAATCCATAAAATATGTAAACACTTCCGTTTTATTTCTAAGTAAATAAATCCAAACAGCACGTGAAAAATCGTCAACAATTGTTAGAAAATACCGTCCACCACAAGAAGCCGGGGGGTCATATGGTCCCCACAAATCGCAGTGAACAAGTTCAAATATCCGACTACTGGAACTATCACTAATTGGAAAACTACTCCTAGTTTGCTTAGCGCGGTGACAAACTTCACATGGCACCGATAAGCTTTTATTTGACGAGTTAATAAAAGGCAAAAGTCGAACCACTTTCTCGGACACATGTCCCAGTCGATGGTGCCACAAACTAACAGGGGAAGACGCCTCCAAGTGCCCTGCAACAGTGCGTTCATTGTCTCGGAGGTAGTACAGTCCGTCGATACGATCACCCGTGCCAATCACCCTTCTCGTTGGTAGGCCCTGTATAGTACAAATGTCAGAGTTAGTAATAAATTCACAATTGAGTGCATCACATAATTGTGAAACAGATAGCAGGTTGCAAGTTAATTGTGGCACATATAAAACATCATCAAGAATTAGAGAATCTGTAATCGTCACTCGTCCAATACGAGTTGCTTTCACGTCTTTCCCATCAGGCAGTCTCACCGTTCTTGCTCTAAGTGCACGAACATTAATGAGTAAGGAAGGATTACCCGTAACATGTTGCGAACACCCGGTATCTATGATCCATTTACCTGTGAATCGAGGGGTAGGTATTCCACACACGTTTACCGGCTGTTCTTCTGCAAAACGGTTTGATTTGTCCTCAATAACACGAGTATGACCTGCACTACTGCTCCCTGCGCCATTTGTTCTTCCAGGCAGTTTCCCGGCCCCGTGTTTTGGAGGCTTGGCACCCTTAAGCTCATACCACCAATCTGGTAATTCATCCATTAGCTCGAAGCACATGGTTATGTCATGTCCGACTTTAGTGGAGTGAGTACAGCGGAGTTTACTGCGCTCCTCCTTGGTTAAGAACTTTGACCCTGTACTCTTAGAACGATTAGGTTGAGAGCGAACAACGTAACCACTTGTCTGCCCCACCATTGTTTCTTTGGCCTTGTCCATTCCTTTCATACGCTCTTCTTGTGAAATAGTTTGGAAAGCACGATTCAAGGATGGCAGCGGATCTTGAGACAGGAGGACCGAACGAAGAGAAGCATATTCGGATGATTGAAGGCCAAGTAGAAAACGATGGAGACGATCATTGTCACGTCTGGAAGCATATTTTTTTCCAATATTGCACACACACTGTCCACAAGTGCATGAAATTATCGGTTCGTGCTTGTCGAGTTCGTCCCATAACATATTTAATTTTCCAAAGTTTATGGCGATAGAGGCGGTATTATTTTGAGAGCATTCGTGCAAGTCAGATTTTATTTTGTAAATCCGAGGTCCATTGACAAGAGAAAATCGTTCATGTAAGTCATCTCAAAGTTTCTTTGGATCCTCATATTTAGCAAGTAACGATTTTACCTCTTGATATATGGTATTCATCAACCATGAGACGAGCATGCAATGAACGGTGTCATAATCTTCTTTGTTGTATGGCGCCACTGGTCCCTTTATCGTACCATCAAGAAATCCGAACTTTCGCCGTGAGCGGAGCGCGACTCGAATATTGTGAGCCCAGTCATCAAAGTTATTGAGCTTGAGTTTAACGGCGGTGATGTAATCACCAGGTCGATCATGGGTGCCAAGGAAGAATGGAGATGAAGGATCTGTCTTCATTGGTGAAGACGTTTCTGGTTTTTCTACCATAATATGGGATTATTTTGTAAAAAAATAGAGGAATTTTAACCTGCTCGTGATACCATGATAAAATAGTTTCCGGAAAAATTAATCTGATCTTTATTGATTAGAAGCTCTCTATTTATACAAATAGAAAACCCAGAATCCTAGTTAACATAAACTAGGAAACGTAACTTAAGATAGAGAACTACATAAACTAGAATAGGAAAATAATATAGTAATATATCGCAATAATATAGTAATATATCGCAATAATAGGCGACATCGAGACGATAGACGACGAAGATTTGGACCCAAGGGATGTAATAATTCGGTAAAAAGACCAATATTGGAATTTTATTAGCAGAGAGACATGAGTTTATTTTTGGGATTTTCTATTTTCATTATTGGATGTTGCAAATGAGGTTTTGTTTGTAGAGATGAGTTGCTCTGGTTATATATCATGGTAAAAGAGTATGGGTAAGTGTAAAGGGTTTACTGCAACTCCATTTACGTCACTTGTATGAATAGTAATTTCGAGGGGATGAGCTGTCAAGCACACCTCTCCATTTTTTTTTTAGGAAATTGAAATTGCGCCCTTATCAAGATATAACACGGATGCACTCTTTTACCCTTTATATTTCCTACTGAAAAACGGAACATGATGAGTAAATGGACTCTTTTACCCAAATTAATGAGAGATCTTATTGGCTGAAATATTATTGAAACTGTGAGATTGAATGAGAGAGCTTTAATACCCTCATTCTAATCCCACATTGTGGCACATAGGCTATTTTACATTTTTCTTTTATATATATAATGATATTATTCTAATTAAGAATTAGAACAAATCATTACTACAATAACTCATACACTCAATCTTACATTGTTAAGAACAATGTGAAAATGACAACACCCCACCCATGTGGGGTGTGTGTGACCGGCTCACATAAGCCACAAGAGGGCTTGTTTTTCCCTCTTATAAGATGCTACAACATCTCATTTTTGTAGTATCCTTATCTCTCTAAATCTCTTCATTCTCACTCTAAACTTAAGAAGTTCATGCAATATTTAGAGTTCATATATTCTAATAAGTTTACTAGAGTAGTAAGTGAGTTATTAGAATTTTTTCAAGGGTGACTACTATATATATTAGTGTAGTATTTTAGTAGTGATTAAGGGTTGTCTTGGGTGCTACTAATTGGAGAGTTTCTACTTTGAAACTTGGAAGATCATCCTCATATTACTAGCTCAAGAACAATATTTGAAAGGAGTTCAAATATTGTGCCCATATTTCTTCATAATCAATGTAAGGAAATTGTTTCTTCTAATTCTTTTGTTATGCATGCATAAGTTCCTTTTAGTTTAAGAGTAAACTATTAAGAAAATGATATTAGAAATGTCTAATATCGAGTTTAAGAAACTTACAATATCTAGGAGATATCAAAGCTGGAAAGATTGTTTCAGTTGGTAAATTTTCATCCCTATCATTTATGTTATGATTTCAACTTAGGTATATAGATACAAGTTGTGATTCTTACCCTTCTTAATTGTAATTAAGGCACCCAAGCAAGGACAAAGGCTGCAGTAAATTAGTGGGGGTATTGTATGAATTATAGTAAAACAACCAAGACACAAGGGATATGAATATCAACTAGATTCCACAGCTCAACACAGGAAAATAACTAATAAACTGGACTGACCAAGCTCATTAACCACAGCCTAGCACAAGTGAACAACCTTGAATCAACAACAAGACAAACAACCCATAGTCTGAGCACAGGGAGGTATGAGCTTGCCCACAGACTTTGATCAATACCCACAGCCTAGCACAGGGTATCACCAGGCCTGACTCTCAAATACAGCAATGCACAAGTTGAAAAGATTTAGAATTGAGAAGAATTATCAGGTTTTTTTCATTCAATCATAAACTGTCTTCTTCAAAAGAGCAAGGGTCCTTATATAGACCTCAAGGTGTCTAATACAAACCATGTAATCTCATCTAAAGGCCAAGATTAAACATTAGGATGCAAACAAAGTACTGACTACATTATACAGACTGACATAATAAGATAAATACTAAATCAGACAAAATGGTGCAGGCATTTAACAGTGACATGCTTCAGCTTGGCTTGTTGTTAGGTGTTCGCTTGGAGCTTGTGGACGAGCTTCATTAATGCTCGCTTGACCTTCTTCTGCTCTGCTTCTAAGACTAGGTAAGACAACCAAAAGACTTTTGGAAATGGTCTCTCAATGTCTAACCAGAAATGGCAAAGTTGTTTTATTCTTTATGCTTTTCCTGCAAACTGGTTTTGATTTGGATTTTTGGGATGATTGGGGTGTGAACTGGACCTGGCTCTCTAGGACTTTTTGTGGACTTAGATGGGTAAGGTTTTAGCTGGCCATGGTGGCAACTGGTGGTTCAAGGTGTGTTGGAAGTTGTAGACTCCCCAAGTGGTTCCTACTTAAATGGTTTGTAGGATTGTGTTATGGGTTTTGTTGGTCTTTCTTTGGCTAGCACTGGTCGTGCCCTGGCTATCATTGTTCTCTTTTCTGATCTTGTCTTGGCTAGCAATGCCTTGCTTGATGATTGTGTTGAGAACACTCACTCCAAAAATAAACTTAAGAAATGTCTTAAGTGTTGGTATATGAACCTAACAATTGGTATCAGAGCATAGGATGTTGCATGCAATCGGTTTTATGAAGTTTTTACGAGTTATGGTAACAAAATAAAACTAGAAAATTTGTGATTTCTATGATAAAGTCACGAAATTTTGTGCATGAAATACCTTCTGGTCCTAAAATGTTTTTAGGTCATTTTGATGATTTATGGAAGATTATTGCTTTATTTAATGATTTTTAGTTAAATAAATCCATTTTAATGAGTAAAATGAACATTTTATGACTAAAAATAGTTAAATTTCGAATCTGGCCATGAACTCTTAATATGATATCACATGAATATATTACCTACTGTATGTAAAATGTTAGATAAATATGATTTATTTTGCATGATTTATCATTTTTTAATAGTTAAAAAGACATAAATAATGATTATTTTGGCATAAATAGCTAAAATTAATTTTTGACTTGAGAAAATTTATCATATGTTGCATAAATATTTTACATATAAGATTTATAAGTTAAAAATTAATTAGTTTAATTTTCCTGTGATTTTAGTATTTTATTTGATAAAATCGATTGATAGCAACTATATTTTTCTCTAAAATGATTCGAAAATTTTTGACCAAAATTTTGACATGAAGATGTTCCTGGAAATGTTCCAGAATATTCAAAATTTTATTTTTCAAATTTATAAATTATTGTAATTTAATTTGGAATTATTACATAAAAGTTATGTTAAAAAGGGTCAAAACCGAGCAATAATGCAAAACCGAGTTGAATTATTGTCAAATAATTAGTGGAGACTGATTTTTGAGTCCTAAAAAGTTAGGGTAATTAACTTGGACTTAAATTTGATTTAAGTATTAATTTCTGATTTTAATTGGTTATTATCACGCATTTCCCTGAAACCGGGTTTATATATACGATATATGGTTATTAGGGCGATTTAGCACATTTATATTACATGATTTTACATATAATTATGCTTCATTTTGAATGAATGAATGTTATTTTGATTTATGTAATTTTCGGAATTATGTAATTTGTCTTAGTATGGCCTTAGTTTTTACTCGATATTACCCGAAATGTATGGGAATATTGATTCGGTTGTAATTTAATGTGATCTCGTATCACTTTTATTGTATTATTTCATTTTATTTTGCGAATGTGTAATAGAATAGCCTTGTAATTTTATTATATCATTTGTAATCCCGGAGTTTCCTAAAGACGGTGCCATTTGGAAAGGCGTTCCAAAAGGAAGACGGTGTCCTTGGGAGGCGTGCAAATGAAGTTCAAGGGACCAAGGAGTTGGTTTCCGAATTTGTAATAGTTAATTTGATTTTCTATTATTTTAGAAAGACCATAATAGGAATTTATTTTATGTTTGCACTTTTTTTATATGTCACATGCATGCCAAATCGCCACTTAAACAACACATGCATTTTATCGAGTCAATCGACCGCGTCAATTATAATTATCGATAGTTCACCTATTTAGTTCACTAAAAAGGAGATAGATAGTATAAATTGACTTGACCTCTATTTTTGTAATTGAGACTTAGCCTTAATTTGATTTTCTATTATTTTAGAAAGGCCATACTAGGAATTTATTTTATGTTTGCACTTTATTTATATGTCACGTGCATGCCAAATCGCCACTTAAACAACACATGCATTTTATCGAGGCAATCGACCGCGTTAATTATAATTATCGATAGTTCACCTATTTAGTTCACTTAAAAGGAGATAGATAATATAAATTGACTTGACCTCTATTTTTTGTAATTGAGACTTAGCCTTAACAAATAGTAGAACCCATGAATCCCAATTTCGTAAGGAAGTAGGTTCGGCTCACCGAGGTGCTAAACTTATTAGGTTGGGTAAGTGGGTCAATAAATTGTTATTGCATCGAAATTTGTTTGAACTCAACGGAAAGATTAGGGTCCGTGGCCCATGAGTTCCGGTCTAAAGATGCGGGCTAAAGATGACAATAAAGTATTTCATCGACCAAGAATTCTAATGGTAGAATCGGTTAAAGAGTTAACCCACCAAGTAATATTAATACAGGTCGTGGAGTCCGTGGCTCACATAAACCCGAGTTAATATAGAACTTGGGTCTTGGAATCATTTATGTAATTGGATAGAGGTCATTATATAAATGTCAAACTTGTTTAAAATATTTACAAGTATTTGAAAACGATAAATGTTGATGTTTTTTTCATTTTCTATTTTGTAATCAAACTTATTTATTCGCAATATCGGCAAAACGATAACGAGGTTCGACCTCCCGCACCACCACTCACCACCGTATCTTGGCTTAGATCCTTTATGGATCAATGCAAAATCGAAAAGAATTGTTCAAATTTCGCGAATTGGAATGGGCAACTATGCCTTGCCACCAAACGTGATGGTAAGCTTCGTTACCTCACCAAGGCTTCTCCCAACGCTCCTAAATGCAAGGTCAACTAACGTCGTAAAGGAGGCCTATGAGACCTACCAAATAAGTATCGGCCACGATCAAGAATGTCTTGATCTTCTCTATAGATGTCGAGCTTCAAAGGAATGTCATAAAGATGAATTCCACGTATGTGATATACACTAAACTCGTGACCGAATTTTCACGAGCTCTTAGGATCATTTAATATGAAGTCGCTTCTTAATTTTTCGACCTTAAAAATAAAGGATGGTCAATATGTTTGCTTACACATACTCAAATTGATTGAGCATGTCGAGGTACTAAGAAGTAAGGAATAGCGATTCCCGAGCAACTTGTGATTGACCGTGTACTCCACTCCCTAAACCGTATCAAAGGGTTTGTTAATTTTATGGTGAACTTCAACATGCAAAACGTCACCACGACTCTACATGAGTTGCACAAATTGGTTGTGCAAACCGAGCGTGATATGGGCTACCATGCTAGCACTAGCAAAGATGTTTTGAAAATTGAATGACAAAAGCAAAGGAAGTTCAAGAAGAGTGGACACAAAGGGAACAAGCCCACACCTTCTAAAGACAAAGAAAGGCTATTGGGAATAGTTATTCTAAGTCTAAGAAGGGTGTCACCTTCAACGACAAGTGCCATTATTGTAATGGTATAGGCTCTTGGAAACGTAATTGCCCCATATATTTGGGAGATATTAAGACTGGACGAGTTATTCCAGTAAATAATAGTTTTCCCGAATGTTTATGTTATTGATATTAATCTCAACTTTGGTATTTTGATACAAGTTGTAGTTCTCATCCTCCTAATTAGATTAAGGGCATGAGAATAAAGACAGAGCAAAGCAAGCTTTAGGGAATCTCCAAGATGATGGAGCTAAGGTAGCCACCACATAGAGGAGACCTAAGGATTAGTTTGGCGTTCTTGCTATTCGTCTTTCTAGTTATTTTGAATGTCGTTTTTTGAAACTTTTGATTTCCGTGTTAGACATGGAAAATGGTTATTATTTCTATTATTTAAAGGACAATTGTTGTACTATATAATGAATAGCTTGGTTTTCAACCCAAGTCATTATGTTTGTGGAATTTATGTTGTAAACTTCTCATTATACAAATTTAGTATCTTAAACATAAAGTATTGTGACAAATTGATCATATGAGAAAATATAATGATTTGATCATTATAATCGCCTAAGTTATGAATTGGATTCTTACTTATGGGCTTGTGACAAAGTATCACAACTTATTTGAAATAAGAAAGATCAGTTGCATAGTCAAATCGAGTTAATGAACTCACATTTGGCGATTAACAATCCATATAAGCCCTAAGATAAGATCTTTCAAACACCAATTAGACTGCATACTAGCTATGGAAGGGTTAAGAATCCTAAATTTGTTCAAGACTTGTATAAGAGTCCAAGTATTTTGTCTAAATAGAGTGAGTCTATAGATAAGCTAGAATACTAAAGTCTAAACAAATAAGTCTACTATAGATTGCTCAAAGTTAATAAGAGTTAATACGAGCATCAAACCCCACTTATACCTGGAGAATAAAGCTGTTTGTGAGTAAGGAATAGAGCTCATGAAGCTATCCTTACAAGAATTTTCTCATTTACACCTAAAAGAAACAAAACTGTTTGTGGCTCATGGTCTTATCCTTCACGTAAATAAGCGTATTTACTAAAGGATAGAGTGGGAGAAAATATGCCACAAACAAAGACAAGAGAAAATGTTCTTAAGTCATCCAAGGTTGAAAGCTTATAGTGAAAATATCTACTTTTTGAAAGTAATAATTATGATCTATAGATTGGCGGTTATAATTTCCAATTCAATTTTGTTGCATAAGAGCCTTAAGAATACAAGATGGATACTATACATATAAAATTACTTGGGGAAGTTTGGACCTCCCTAGGGTGAATAAAACTTTATTGTAAAGTATTGTATATGAGTTAAAATATAACCATCTTTGAGATACAGGATAATTGCATCTACACCACGTATATGTATGACAAATGACAAAGAGTTGTTAAAAGTTACCTTTCGAAATGGGCATTTAGAAGTAGACAAGTTGTCATACAAAACTTAGGAGATCAATGTGTGATCCTAAGAGAACATTCATGGCATAACAAGAGAGAATGGTTTCCTCGAATTATCGAAGAACCATGTTTATGCGTGTAATTAAGTGGGAGCTAGATCTATCATGTATGGACATGAGGATTAGTGGGAGTGAAAATCATCATGTATGGACATGAGGATTAGTGGAAGCAAAATATCTTCCATGCCTTATATGTGTGAGACATATTAATCATTAGGAGTGATGTATTAAACATTGCCTTCCGTGGAGGAGTGTTTAGGAAGTCATTTCTAAATGAAAGACTTGGAAGAAGCATATTGTGTCTAAGGCAAGAATATCTTCCATGTCTCGTATGTAGGAGACATATTGGTCATTGGGAATGACATACTGACATTGCCTTCCGTGGAGGAGTGTTTGGGAAATCATTTCTAGATGAAAGACTAGGAGTGGGTATCCAAAATCTATAGTGATAGATGAGAGAGAATACACATGATTGCTAATGTTTCTGCCATTAGGCTAATCATGTATTCCAAGATATGCACATACCTTAATAAGTTGTATGCTTGGAGCATGACAAGTTGATAACAAGTAATCCACATGAAAGTTATTGGATAGCCTTCAAGAATGTTCATGAGATTCTCGAGGAGAACTATGAGTTTATTCTTATGTTTGGTAATAATAATTTAGTTGCGTGTTAAGTGTCACACGAACCCAAGTTTCCAAACCTGTAAAGGATTTGACAAAATCCAAGGCTAAAATTTTGTTGTATTAAAAGCGAATAAATAAAAGGGATGATTGAATTATTAATCATTGAAAATTCTAAAATTAGAATCTTAGTACATAATGATGAGGATGAGATGGATTACAAGGATCTAATGAGTAGACCCTTCCACCAAGATACCCATCACGTGATTATAATGATAACAAGTGGGAGCATCTTTTAAGATTAAAGAGCCCAACACTAGATAGAGATCTAGTGATGTACTTTGAAAACTTCATGTTATTAGGAATAACGATGAGTGGAAAGAAAATAAGCAATTTATAAAGTTGGAACAAATGGATACATGGTATATCCACCATCCACGCTTTTTTTGCATTTAGACAAGATGGCCATGAAGTGTCATAGAACATGTATACTTTAGATTGTATGATATGAAGCAATAACATTATGTTGATTGTTCATATGTGATAATCACATTTATCATTTGAGTTTCTGAAACTCACTATTGTGCTTTGTAATAATCCAAATAGGTTGTAGTGACAACTGTGAACCCTATTAAAGTGAACTGGATTAACATAGCATTGGCCCCTAGTTGCTTACTTGAGGTGACGTCTCGAAGTGACTAGAGTGTGATGCGATTGATGGCAAGTTCAAGTGCCATAAAGTCATATGAGATGACTAGTCGATCACATAGACAGACTGTATGGGACACTCTGTCGGGCAGTGACCGCTTATAGAGTTCTGGCAATTCATAAAGCCTGGTCGTGGCGAGACTACTATCGTATTCTTTTTTTAGTCAATTCTTTAGACTAGAGACTATTCGCCTAAGTCGACATAGTTTCTGATTGACTTTTATTTTTTCCCCAAGCCATTCTGTAAAAAGGGGTGAATGGGCAATTATTGGGTCATGAAGGACTGTGAGTGATCGAAGGGAATAGTGCGATAGAAATTGTCGAACCCCTTGGCAGGGTTAACAAATATCTCGAGGCCAGTCGAGCAGTAGTAAGCTGGAAATGCGTGGCCACGCTCGGAATGTATCTACGGTAGATAATTCCGGTCAGTCATTTACTCTCCATATCGAGGAAACCACTCTAGATATGATCTAGTGCAAGTACGACCTGCAAGACACCTTGCATTGAGTGGGAGATTGAAATAGGACAAGAGAATTGGTGACGCACACTTGTTGCGAACAAGTGGGAGTGTGACACCCTCAAATTTGCGGAAAGAAAAAAAAATAATTTAACTAGATAAAAGATAAGAATACAATAAAAGGTGTCATAAATAAAAAGGGTTCATACAAAAGGAAAATAATATTATACATAAAAATTATACAAGACGGGAGACATATCTCCCGTATAAATACGGAAATAAAAGAGTGTATAATAATATACAATCTAATAACCGAATATAGGTCCAAGGTAAATACTTCGCTCGCTAGCTCGTCAATGTACCCCAAATATGCATCACCACCTGTTCGACCGCATTAAATATAAACACGGAAGCCACAGTCAGTGGGGAGTAACTCCGAGTTCTCCCAGCCACGAAATGTCGAGTTTAATAAAACATGAATAACATAAAAGCAATGTATATGGAAAATACAAAACTTAACATATACGATATGCTTTTCATGTTATGAACAAATAACTAACATATAACCTATCATATGAAAGCTATCATGTGAAACCGATAATAAAATATAACACGAGGTAGGGAAGTTGGTATGCTAGCTCAGAGGTTACCATGTAACATGGCCATGATACACTCAAACCCTAATCAACACGTAATCATGTGAATCAGTTAACAATCGGTAATCCAAACTCTATCATCTTAGCCGGCTTGCATCTCACCTTCTAAAACTCATAGAATCATACAAACATGAAAGACCAATACTTCTACAAACAGGCATAAGTTCTTAGTACCAGTCAATAGACGACTTCTGTAACTCGAGGCTATACCACAAGGTAGGAAAACATCCTAGTCCTAGACTGATCAGACCTAGCGACAACAAGCTATTCCATTCCCCGTCC
Source organism: Heliosperma pusillum (assembly GCA_022085475.1). NCBI lineage: Eukaryota > Viridiplantae > Streptophyta > Magnoliopsida > Caryophyllales > Caryophyllaceae > Heliosperma > Heliosperma pusillum. Next base: position 45,222 of record JAIUZE010012936.1, read on the forward strand.
CATGACATAACCGTACATGAGAAACTCTACTAGGCGACCCCCTAAGCAGAGATGGCTAGTACTTAAGCTGGCTCCATTCCCAAAGTGGAACTCTTAGGCAGCCATGCCCCGACTTGGAGATAAGCCCCCCAGGCCGTGACACAAAAGCTATTAACCATGAACTATATACTCGTTAAAGATAGTACGGCCTATCGATGTCATGGTCCAAGCTACTCATTTAGAATTAGAATGGTCAAGACGCCATATCCTCATAATTCTCTATGGGTACTTAGTCAACACGACACCAACCATACAATAAAACAGTCACGGGAAAAACATCCTATCATGTGACTATTGCATATAAATCATAATCAAATATCATATCGCCTCATATCTACTAAGGCTAATTCATTCATTCATTAAAATAAACCTTACCTGAAGACAACTCCCCGACCCGAGTCCCGCGACGGGTCATCAGTCAAAACGGGGCTGACTAGATCTTAGTTTGACCAAACCCGTTTGGTCAAACCGCTAGAAACAGAGTCTTTACCACATAGACTTCAACATAAAATCATCATATTCAATTCATGCTTATTTTATTAAAAGCTCTAACATGTGAATTAGTAAATTTTACTAAACCCGCTTGACTTAAAGGATATAAAGTTAAACTACATCTCGTCTTATAATTTCTTACATGTGAGAAATAATAATTTAATGAAAAACCTTTTAATTAAATATTTTACTTATTAATATTTCTCGCTTGCTAATTATTACAAAACGCGATAAAATAACAATAACTCAAAAACCGTCACAAGTCTAAGTAAGGGGACCCACGGGCTGATTTGGGCCGACTTGACACGGGCCTGGACTGGGCCCCACGGGCTGGTTTGGGCCTGTTTTGGCTGTTTTGTCAATTTTACTAAAATCGTTTCCTAATAATTCCCGCATACTTAACATATTTAAAACCCGTCAAAACAACAACATAACAATCAAACATCGACACAACTCAAGGACCAAAACCCGGACCCACCATGGACCAACCCAGACCGGTCTGGACCAGGCCTGAACCGGCCTGAACCGGCTGGTTTGGGTCCGGTTTTCAGCCACCCATTTCGGCCACCACCAAAACAACCACCCCAATTTATTTCAACATGATTTTTAATTAAAAACATCCATTTCAATAACCATCCATTTCAACCATCATCATACAAAAAATCATTATTATGAACAATCATCCAAATTCATCAAGAACACTATCATATTAAAAATACCATACAACACAAAAAATCATACTACTTATCATGTTACTACTAAAAATCCTTAAATCATAATAACATGAACAAAAACAAAAGATGAACCAAAAACAAAAGAAACAAAAGCTACAAAGGCTATGTAACATATATTCGTCGAGTAACTCGGAATCGTTACCTCAGCTAGACAAGTCAATTAGCACCAAAATAAGAAGTATAAACCAAGAACCCTCCTACTAATCTTCACCCAAAATATACGAGTCTCCAAACTCGTCTTCAAAATCTTCCCCTATAAGAAATGACAAGAAAAACATTATTAGAACTTAAAATATGATTTTCC
>JAIUZE010012937.1:0-32911 GCA_022085475.1 Heliosperma pusillum
GAATAGTTAAATGATGTTCGGTTAAAAACCGTAAAAGTTTTTCTTTAAATTCCAAATAAATTCAAAATAATTATATTAAATTATGATAAATCATAATAAATCTTAATAAAAATAAATTAAAAATATTATTTTTTTTAAATACAATTTCGGTCTTCAAACTTATAACGCGAGTCGGGAAAAAGTCAACGAAAGTCAAAGTTGACTGAAAAGTCGAGAAAAGTCAAAGATGACTTAAAAGTCAAGAAAAGTTTATGACGACTTAAAAGTCAAGAAAGTCAATGACGACTTTAAAAAGTCAAGAAAAGTCAAAGACGACTTAAAAGTCAAGAAAGTCAAAGATGACTAAAAACGGGATTTTCATGAAATCTCTCAGAAATTCCAAATACGAACTCGGAATTTTAAAATACGACTCGAAACAATAATTTCCACTTTAAAACTTAAACAGGCTGAAAAGTATCCGTAAGATATTTGACTAGAAAAATAGGGTTTTTTTCGGGTTGTTACACATCAGCTACTACAGACTCCCTTACCACATCCCAAGAATATTTAAAGAACTGGCTTGAATATCCATTAGGGCCAGTTGCTCTGGACCCAGGTGGAAAATAAATCATAATTGATCTCCCTTGGATTAACATGCCTCATCACCACAGCCTTATGAACATCAGTAAGCATAATACCATGTTTCACAATAGGTATAACCACTTGCTGGACATCCTGAGCAGTACCCAATAAGTTAACATAAAATCTCTCAAAAGCACTCTTAACTGACTCAGGTTCATCAAACACTTCTCCCAAACTGTCACTAATCTGAAAAACTTTGTTAACAACTCGTCTTCTCTTAATGACAACATGAAAATAACCATAATTATCTTCACCATCCATAGTCCACTGGATATTAGATTTTTGAGACAAGAACAGTTGCTTAGCCTTCAGAAGTTTAGAAACCTCTTGAGAAGCCACCCTCTCAGTATCGCTCAACAACATATTGATAGGATTAATATGTAGCTCTTTCTGTAAGCATTGAAGTGCCTTCATAGCCACATTACAAGTGTGCTCAATGTTCTGAAACCCATCACTATTAATCTTCTGAAGAGGATGCTTCAACTCTTTAAGTTTAGAAACCAGTTGAAACATAGGAGTTCCAAGCTTCTCTTGATCCCACACCCTCTGAGCAGTACTACCATAAAATTCATCTAATGCCCACATATTCAAGTATCTGAAAGATTTCTTCCTAGTGACACCACTCACTCTCATACTAATAATACAAGGAGAATGATCAAATAATCCATCAGGGAGGAAATTAGCCACACTCTCATGATACTCACTAATCCAATCCTCATTACAAAGAACCCTGTCAATCCTGCTAAACACTTTAGACCGAGCCTCATGTTTATTATTCCAAGTAAGGAAGGCTCCAACAGTTTTCATAGTCGGAATGTCATATAGGTTACAAGTCTCTTGAAAACATTTAATCTCAGCCCAACTAATGTCATTCCTAATCTTCTCATCAGGAAACATCACATTATTAAAATCCCCAAACAAAATCCAAGGACCAGAGCCCATATGAGCATACTAATCCATAGATTTCCACAGAGCCCCTCTACCAACCAATTTATTAAAACCATACACCACAGTAACCTTAAACATAGCCCCTCTAACATTGTCACTAACTACAACAAATAAAGACTGAGCAGTAACATCCAGGATGTTCACAGTAAACAAATTAGGATTCGAAACTAACCAAATTCTCCCACCTTTATGGCAAGTATTATTAGTGCAAATGGCCCAATCACTACAAATATTATTATGCACTTTATTCCAATTACTACTTCTAACCCTAGTCTCAAGAAGACCAAATAGTCCAACATTATTCTGGTAGTGGAACCATTTGATGTCCCTTCATTTGGTTAGGCTATTTAGTCCTCTCACATTCCAAAATCCTATGTTAACCATTATTCAAAGAAGATACCCCAGGCCCCTACCTCCAATTTCCTCATAGACTTTTTTAAAGTAGTATTTAAAGTGTCCATAAACGTCATGCCAGGTTTAGGTACAGATGAACCTGTGACGTGATTTCCATGTCTTGTCACCCTAGCAAACACTCAAGCAGGTGAAGAGAAGTTATTGTCCTTGCTAGTTACCATAACATGAGTTAGCACATGAACATCAGATCCTTCCTGCACCTTAACCACAGGAACATACACCTTCTTCTTCACCTTCAGCACAGGTTGAGGGACAGGTTTAACCACAGCCTTCAACTGTTTCTTAGGCTCAATTTTCTGCTGGCCAATTCTACAAACATCCATGGTGTGGCCTAATCCTTTACACTTCCCATAACTTAATGGAAACAATTCATATTCAATCATAATGGACCGGTCCTTACGACACTCATCCTCAAACACCACATACATAGGAAATTCCTGCTTTATCTCCACTTCTATAAGAAGTCTAAGGAAGCTAAGGAAATTCCTATTAAGAGTATTATCATCACACTTAATCAACTTACCAACATGACTAATGATTTTCCTAAGACTCTCCATTCCCCAATATTTAATATCCAGATTCTGTAATTTAATCCAAATAGGCAATTTCTTAATATCCTGTTTCACCAGACTCACATTAGGAAACCATTCATGCACAAATACAGGTTTACTATCAAACATTAACGGACCAAACTCCAGGGCCTGCTTTTGATAAACCTTATTCCTAAATCTCAAAATAAATATACCATTCTCCTTGAACGATATCTTATCAATCTCCAGATCCTTCCAAACACGCTTAATAAATCCATTAAAAATTGACCAAGGAGGTCTAGCACCCAAAATATAACAATATACAGCAGTAGACCAATAATCAATCTCACCTGAGATGTCCTCCACCGTAATTCGCGGTTTTGGCAATGATCCTCCTTAACAGTAAAAACCGCTGATTTCACCTCTTGACTCTTCCTCCATTTACCCCGGACTTCCGTCCAAACCTGCTCCTCTTCCACCGGATTAACCTCCAAGTCCTCATGTTCATCTACTTTAGAGGAATTGTTACCTTGAAATTCATCTAGTTCGGAAATTATAAATGTAAGGTGGGTAAGCTTGTGTGTAGTACACTTAGGATGGAAAGACACATTAGGCTTAGTACAGATTGTCCTAAGATACCTAGATAAAATTTCCATAATTAAGAAAAACAGATAAAAAGAAAGAGGATCCCCCTCTCTAATGCCACTTTTACCTTGAAAAAAAAAACCATGCATAGAGCCATTAAGCTTAATAGAAAACCAAGAAACACATATACAACCCATGATCTAGGTAATAAACTATTCAGGAAATGTCAGAGCCTACAACATATTTTCAATAAAACCCCATTGTATAGAGTAAAAAGGTTTCCTAATATCTACCTTGATAAGGCATCTAGGAGTACAATGTTTGATATCATATCCTGTTAGGTTCATATACCTACTCATAAGACATTTCTTATGAAATACTAATTAAATTTTTAATTAGTTTCCAAGATCTAGTTACATGCTAAATATATAAACCGAAATAGAGAAAGAAAATGTTCCTCACATTGATAATATTTCGGGTATAGGACACAAGTACAAGACACCTTCTTGTACTTGTTCTTGAGCTTAAGGATGTATGGATGAACTTTCTAGTTTCAAGTATAGGAACTCTCATTGCTGATGCACCTAGACTATCCTTAATCTCTTGAATATTGCTTTACTAGAACAACAAACAAGATCCCCTTAATAAAAAGTATGAAACTCGAAATTTCTACCTTAGAAATGTCGAGTTCAATCCACAAAATACAAGTTCTATGAAACTTCTAAAGTTTCTAAGTATTTTAGATTTCTAGTGAGATAATGTATGTTTTTGCTTATGAGATCTTCAAGTGGGTAAACAAGAGGAAAACACCCCCTTATCTACCCACAAAGCCGGCACCCACATAGGGAAGGATGGTTCCCTTTTGCTTTTTGCCTTATCAATGTTTGTAGGGTGGCTATAGGTATTTAGGCTAGTGATTATTATGCCTAATCTTGATTAGAACAACATTAAAGCCCTAAACACCACCCTACACACAAGCATGCCGGTTTTAACACTTAAAATGGACTCCATATTATATTTGAGATTTTGTCATTCGTCACACATGTGACATGTGACATGTTATCTTATAATAAAAACATGTATTTAACTAGTTTAAATACAATTTCATGTCAAATAAATTAAACTTAACATTTTAAGTAATAATTTATAATCACATATATATAAAATGGGTCATCTCATATTTGGTTGATATGATCTACAACTAATTGTAATTATGATCAACCAATCATGCTTATCTCAAATGTTTCATAAACATTAAGCATTATAATATAACAATTAAATTGTTGAATCTTCTTTAATCATATTACAATAAGATATATTTCTCACTCGTAAACTCGTTCTGTTTAAGGGATTAATTAATCTGTATCGTTATACAATTAATTAATATTCTTGATTAGGGAATCGTCCTTTCGGTGTGACCTCAAGGGATCAACTGATCACCACCGTCATACGACAGTAATGTCAAACTCTAGTAAGCCAATCATTACCGATTAATGTGGATCCGTTGACTATAATGTTAATCATCCCTTTGTATTCTCGTTAATGAGATTTAATTAAGTGATCACACTATTGTTAAGGACACTCACTCCAACATATCCCATAACAAAGGACTGTGAGAGCATGATGTTTTCATGAATATTCCTACCCTGAATAAATGCACCTTGCTCAGGACCAATTAAGACATGGAGAACAATTCTAAGCCTGTTAGTGAGAATTTTAATAATGGTCTTACACAAGCCAATGCAGCAAGAGATAAGCTTGAAGTCCAAGTCATATGTGTTAATCTTCTTCTTGGGTATGAAAGCAATCAGAGTGGCATTACCTGCTTACACATCCTCATAGTCTTAGAGAAAGCTTGGACAACATTACAAAAGTCCATACCGACATAATCCAAAGAAGCCTTGAAGAAAGAAGAGGAAAAACCATCAAGTCAACAAAGGTCATGACAACATTACCCAACCCTTGCCTTTCAATTCCTTTGCAGTCTTTAATATGTCCTTTAATTTGTTGATTTTTTTCTCTCATGAATCTTAGCTTAGAAATACTTGGAAGAGGAATCATAGGTGCAATATTAATTTGATTATATAGTGTGGTTGTATAATTTATGGAGAAAATCTTCAAATAATATTCCGTGAAGAAGAGAGTTTTAGTCGCTTTATCAGTTACGAAGTTGCAAATTGAAATCTATACGCTTATTTAGACTTTGTATGAGCTACAAACATGCTCAACTCCATATATGTGGATGAAGGTCATATTCTCATCTGAGCACTAAAAAAAGATCAAGTTCCTTATTTGCGTAACTTAATAATAAATAAATTACTAGTAAACATTATGCATGGTTTTTTTTTGTGTTGGAGTGGTTCATGTTTACTGATATTGTCCTGGTTACCTTTACTTATTATGATTTGATAAACTTTTACCTTCTCCTTTAATATTTTTTGTTTGTATATTTTTATATTTTATTGTAACGATTATTGTACATTTTCTTCTAATTTTATTTAATTTTGTTAATTTTAGTAATTAAGCATTGTTAGTTGTAACTGTGGCTAACAAGTTATTATATACTCAAGGTGATTATCTCTTATTATGATATACTCCATAATAAGGTAATGTAAACCTAAGATATCTCGAGCTTTCTCATGATTGTAATTTAAATGATCGATTGTTTTGTTTCAGATAATTCATCATAAAATTACGCAAAAAGATTAAGGTTTTTCTTTAAACTATGTATCATACCTAAGCAAGTACAATATCTTTTACATGTAAACAATGGACCCAAGATAGTGTTTGGCTTTGGCGCAATATTTGTTTACAAAATATTTCTGCTTTTTTGAACGACTTTGAAGCCACAGTCTCTAACAAATTAACAAATTCAAACTACATGTTTTAATAAAAGAATAATCTAATAGTTTACTCATCTTAGTACACTGTTGACAATTATACCCCTCTCATTTCGCAGTACATATTTTCCCTCTCTAACATCTTCCTAATGTTTTCTCTCTAATGTTTTAATATATATACTATATGAAAAATAACATAGTAAAATCTGTAAGACTAATGCAAATGAAAAAAAATCCAAAACGATCGCGTAAAAATATAGAAAAAAAACAAATGAATTGGAATACAATACAATGACAAACAAAATCCACATTTTACTAAACAAAACTATACTGTACAAGCTACAGTGAACCAAAAAACACTATATAGTACAATTATATTGGAAAATAAAAGCAAAGGCACAGTAAACAAACACTATATAGTATAACACTACGCATCACCGACCAATCCCTTCGTCAGTCGTCCCTTCGCTGGCAGCCGCCTCTTCGCGGTCAGCTCTTTTGCCGACCTCCCTTTGCCAGTCGTCCAAACCCAACACTGACCGTCCCTTCTCCGTCACCGCCATGAATAAATAAGACCCTTAGCAATTTAATAAGTTAGACATAAAACCGTAGTTAAAAAGAAATAAAGAAATAAAAATAAAATAAAGAGTAAATTTTATAAATATTAGATTAACGTATTAAATACAAGTTCGTCATTTGAATAATCGTCCATACTTGAAGAGAAATTTTATGGAGTTTGAATGAGGTTAGAGTGTAAAAAGAAGGTAGAGTGGAGATAAAGGAAATTAGCATTGATATGTTTTTTGTGAAAGGTAAAAAATGGAATATTTGGAGTAAAAAGAATTAAAATGAGTAAAAAACGTACTGCGAAAATAAACTCCGAATAAAAACCATATGTAAGCATCGTGTTCGGGATCATTTATTTGCTCAAATGGATATGCGATGTGGCATCACGGAAGTGGAGGAAGCAAAGTAAATGGGCAATATTAGTGGCTTAGATTAAACCATAACAAACACACTAATCCTGCCTTCTGAAGTCAACAACTAATTCCTCAAAAAGCGGCCATCTAGAGCAGGACTCGGACCAAGAGCTTTAAAGAGCCGTTAGGGTTTTTAGTCGGATATAAAAAGAGAAGAGAAGTGGGGAGTAAGTCATTCAACACTTATCAATTCTCCACTTCGCAGCAACAAACACTCTCTCATTCATACTTCTCATTTCCGCCTTTAGTAGTTGTTTCTTAAGTTCTTGTACGTTGTAACCAGAGCAAGTACCACCTAATTTTACTGCATCCATTGGGAGGGATTCCGATTCCCCCCGTAATTTTTCTCACATTGGGTTTTTCGCGTCACCAAACCCTTGTGTCTCAATCTCTATTGCGCATTTTCTTTCGTTTTCCCCTTTTTTTATCTAGTAGTAGAATAGCTACTATAACCCACCTCTCAATAATTTGTAGAATCAATAAGGTTTAACCAAAACAGCTTGGCGCCCACCGTGGGGCATAATGGTTAATAACTACAGTCAGAAACCAAACCTCACACCCAACATGTCAAGCTCCAGTTCACATAAGACAAGCGGTTCTCCCATGTGATCTTCAGCGGGAGAGCCTCAGCTGTCCTTAGGGACCAACATCGCCCCATCCAGTGCTGGCCAGATGATCCCATTCACTCTTCCAACAAAGGAAACAACATGCCCGACAAAACTGTTAAAGCCACCGAGGGTGCCAATTTTAGCCAGTAAAAGTCCAAAGGACCCAGTCGCCTAGAGTCAGACCAGGTCCAGAGACAGCAATCCTATCAGGAGCTAGATCGCAATGACCCCACACCAAACAGAAGAATCAAGAAGCCAAGGCCGCCTGAGCCCGGTTTCTACTAAGCCAGACGACCTTCAAACTATCCTCCAAGGGATGGATTTCCTTCATTATGCCATTGGAAGCCTGAAGAAGGACAACCACAACATTAAGTAAAAGTTAGCTGCTGTGGCAAATAAACAACAGGTGCCTAGCCCTCACAACATCCAGATGTCCACACCGGCAAGTTTCCCTCACAGAGGGGCATCCGTCGTAGCGCCTGATTCCCCAAGAGCTCGTAACCCGATTAGATCTGGGAACAACAGCGCCGACTCAGAACATGGAATCTGCTGGATTAGGGATCCTGGCGTCCAACACACTACCCCATCAAGATATCTGCAAACTCAAGGTAACATTCCGTCTGGTGCTTCTTTTGTCACTAACCCTTTCTTTGGTGCAGACACACTACGTCAAGAAACCATCCACGATCAATGGAGGCCCATCATTCACACTCAACCCTTGTAGAGTGGGGCAACCTTCCATCCCTATTCAGGAGAACAGACCCATGTAGGAGCAACACCCGGAGGTAGTTTCTTAAGCCTCGTCCCCGGTCTTCCTAACCCTTTTGTAGGAACTCAAGGATTGGTGGAGCAGCAACTACAGGAACGCAAAGACATGATCAACAAAATACTTGGAATGCCAACCCCAATGGAATGAGCTACTTCGTAAAGCTATGCAGTCTCACCTTTAGTGGATGGCATCGCCCTTATCAATATGCCCAAAGGGTTCAAGCTGCCAAGAATGACGTTATATCATGGAACCGACGACCCGTTGGACCATATCAACTAGAACAAACAAAAGATGATGGTGGTTACAGTGACGGGACCCCTGAAGGAGGCATGAATGTGCAAAGAATTCAGATTCACCCTAGGTGGATCCGCCCTTCAATGGTTAGTCAGCCTACCCAAAATTACCATCAGATTGTTCGCAAATCTGGTGAATGCGTTCGCCCAACACTTTTCTAGCCGCAGAAAGCCAGAGAAGCAGACTAGTGACTTGTACCGGGTAGCCCATAAGTTTGAAGAATCCACTAGGGACTTCCTGTACAGGTTCAAAAAAAAGAAGGTGTAAATCCTATGGTGTGACATCGCTACGACAATTGAGGCATTCCGTCAAGGTCTCCAGTAGGATTCAGACCTGTATAAGGACTTGACCAAATAACCCCGCAACGCGTCTGAAGACGTGCAAGCCAAGACCAGAGCAGTAGTCCGACTAGATGAGGACTCGGAATCAAGACGAAGCCTGAGATTATATGCTACCTTCTCCACCCCTTTTTATACTAGAGTTGTGAATGTTATAACAGGTGGGTCAGAGCTGTGTGGGTTAATCTACTCAGTAGCCAAAAGGCACGCCACCAAGAGAAAGCGGGGAAAACCCGAGTCCTCTTGTAGGGTTAGTAGGGTGGACCTTCTCGAGGTCTCATTCAATGATGCCGACGCAGATGACATAGGAGAACAACATCATGATGCACTGGTCATCACCCTATCCATATGGAACAACTCGGTGAATAAGTTCTTGGTAGATAAACGAAGTTTTGTAAACCTCCTAATGTTGAGTACCCTCAAGAAGATGGGACTCAGTGAGAATATCTGACCAGTATAGTCGTCTATGTAGTGGGATTCAGTGGGGAAACCACATGATCGCCAGGGGAGATAGTTATCCCCACCTTTGCTGGTGGAATTAATAAACAAGCAGGATATTTGGTTATTAATGGTCCATCTACTTACAATGTTATGCTTAGCAGGCCATGGATTCATGAAATGAGAGCTATCCCCTTGAGGAACCACGCACGAATGCCTAAAGTTCCAAACACCTTGGGAGTACAAGAGGTACGGGGAGATCAAGAGGAAACACGAGGCAAACACGAGGCAGTTACAAGGATGCATAGAAGTCCACCGCCAGCTCACCAACATGGCAATTAAAGAGCCATCATGTACAGAAAAAGTATGTGGAACCCATACAGAAAGAACTTAATCAAATCATCATGGCCACGTTGCACCCAGAGGGGACCGTGCTGTTAAGGTCAGATTGTACCAGACAAACCCTCTAGAAACTACTCCAGCCACTCAGAAAGAATGCAGATAGTTTTGCCTAGTTACATGATGACATGGTGGGAATAGACACCAGTATAATAACCCAACTTTTGAATGTGTACCTAAGCTATAGTACGACTCAACAGAGGAGAAGAAAGTCCTCCAAGAGAGGAATCAAATCTTTAACCAGGAAGTAGACCACCTGATGATTGGGAAAGATCCGAGAGGCCCGATACCCTGAGTGGCTCTCCAATGTAGTGGTGGTCCCAAAGAAAATAACAAGTGGAAGGTGTGCGTGGACTTCACTGACCTGAAAAAGGCATGTCCAAAAGAACCGTTTTCCCTACCAAACATCAACGCCATGGTCGATGCCACTACAGAGCATGAGATGCTGACTTTTTTGGACGCATGGAGTGGGTACAACTAGATAAAGATGCACCCTGAAGATCAAGAGAAAACAACATTCCAGTCGGAGGAGAGTTTGTACTGCTACAACGTGATGCCTTTTGGATTAAAAAACCCAGGATAAATTGGTAAACCGGATGTTCAAAAGGCATATATGGCGCACTATGATGGTCTAACTTGATGATATGGTGGTCAAATAAAAATTTTCCGTGGACCATATATAACACAAGAAAGACGCCTTGAGTACACTCAGGGAGTTAAAGATGAAAATAAACCCTCTGAAATGCACCTTTAGAGTCTCCTCTGAAAAAAGCTTGGGACACCAGGTGACCTAGAGGGGTATAAAGTCTAGCACTGAGCAGATCCGAGCATTGATACAATTGGAGTCCCTAAAAAAGCCAAAGGACGTGCAAAGATTAACAAGGAGAGTGGCTGCGCTGAACCGGTTCATCTCACGCTCCTCAGACAAGTGTCAGCTCTTCTATGATTTCCTGAGGAAGAACTAAAGTTTTGAATGGGCCGAAAAGAATGAGGAGGCACTCCAGGAGGTAAAACGTTACCTCATCAACCTTCCCCTGCTTTTAAAGCCAGAACCTGGAGAACCGTCCTACCTGTACATGTTAGTAACTGAGGCAACAATCAACACGATGCTAGTTGATGTGAGTTTTACTTAACCTCGCAAGCGGACGAGTTATCGTTGGGTATTGCAAGGGTCGTATCCCAAGGGACGGTAATTATGGTTCTAAGGCGGTTTAATTAAATTCTAGTTTAGTTCTAACTAAGAGCAAGTTGAAGAGGATTAATGCTAAATCAGGCTAACAAGAAGGCAAAGATGCGATATAAAGCAAGAATTAAAAGGAACTAGGGTGGATGGGTTCATTAATGCAACTGTAGATCAATTATGGTGGGGGTTAGGACTAGTCTAAAGATGAGTCTAAACATGTCTCCACCTCTCGGTGTAAGACGGATTAAAAGGCAAGCCTCCACCTCTCGATGCGAGACGAGCCCTAGTCTAAGGTTCGATTGGGTTCTCGCCCTAACCTCCCCCTAAACATCTAACACACACACAACAACAATACAAGTCTAAGCTCTCGCTCAAATTAGTAATAAAACATGGGAAAGACTCAAATTACTCATTCAAGCATTCCAAAAAACACCTTGTGTTCACAAAACAAATAGACTACCAAAAGACTAAATCTTTATGCCCAAATAACATAATTGACCCACAAACCTACATTAAATTCCCCATCTTACACTAGCAATACACTACTCACTCATATTAATAAAGGAAGACATTAAAGATGGATACTTTGATATGAAATAAACAAGAGAAGACATATTCAACATGAAAACTAGATAAATAAACAAGAACAAGTAACTAGAAGACAATTAATGAAATAAAGATGAGAAATTGTACCAAACTTGTAAGAAAGATTGAAACTTGGATTAATAATAAAATAAGAGTCTCCTCTTGTCTTCAAATTACAACCCAAATCTTCACTAGTAACTAAGAGAAATACTAGATCTAACAATAACTAACTAGGAAATTGAGTAATTATCACTAATTAAGAGAGATTAAAGTACTAATTAGGAAGATATTCCTTATTAATTACTAGGGTTCTTGTGTCTAGGGTTGTGTGTCTAGGGTGAATTTGTAACACCCGCAAATGTACCCTATTTTTTTATTAAAAATATTATACAGATACTTTTCAGCGAAATTTTAGATTTAGTCTAGAATTTAATTTCCCGTTCCTAATTTAGAAAATCCGAGTTCGTTTCCGGACTTTACTCGAAATTCCAAGTGAGTTACGTCTTAAGGCGCTTATGGGCTTTTTCCATGTTTTTCCACTCACCCTCCTTATATTCCCTAAACCCTAAATCCCTCAATTTCCACTTACTCCTTATATCCCCTAAACCCTAAATCCCTAAATCCCTCCATTTTGATCAAGCTCAAGATCGACACTACTCCCTCGTTACTTGCTCAAATCCGCTAATTTTCGTCTTAATCTTTCCCTCTCATCGCCCTCTATCTTAATTGGTAATAAAATTTCCGTCTTTCTCACTTTTCAATTTATCCGTCTTTCTCAAAGGTGAATTATATTCATCTTTTATTATCTAAGTGTAGGTGGAGACCTTCAAGACCCCGACAAAGACTACTACCTAGTGGAGGAGGACCTAGACGTCGAGTGAAGACGCGAAAAGGTAACGGTGAAGGGTTACTCAATATCATTACGTGTTTTAATGTGTTTTTCTATGTTAGTAATCGTATTTAGAATAGGATTAGTAATCATAGGAATTGTGTTGTTGATGATAGTTGTTGTTAGTTGATAATTGATAATGAGAATTGATAATTGATGATGTTAATTGATGTTGGTTGTATGATGTTTGGGATGAAGAAGATGAATTTCGTGCATAATACGTCCCAGCCGGCCAACCGGCTGGGGAGTGGCTGATGTTTTGTGGATGTTACGTAATAATTTTTGTATGAAATATGTCTCAGCCAGCCGACCGGCAGCCGGTCAGCCGACCGGCTGAGACACACCTCAATTCATCCTTCATTTTCTCGTATGATATTGGATCCAGCCGGGTAGCCGGCAGCCGGTCCCTTTGACCGGCTGGATCATGCTGATGTTTCATTGGTTTTTCAAGTATGACATTGGTGCCAGCCGGGTAGCCAGCAGCCGGTCCCCTTGACCGGCTGGCACACGCTGCCAACTCCTTTGTAATTCTTTCTTATGTTTTCATTTATAATATTTCCGATGGTTCGTTTATCGTGTAAATTTACGTAATGACTTTAAATATTAATGTTTAGAATATATGATATTCCATTCGCTTGTATCGCATGTTTTATGACGGTTTTTGATATATCCCACTTTGAGTCGGTTTTACATATGTTATGGTTTGAGCACAAATTGTTATGTACTATGTACTCTCATTTCTCTGGCTACCTCTTCGTTTGTAAGGCTGGAATGTCGGAACGCATGTGTTAGTGGGCATATGACGACGTTGTTGGGAGGCGAACGCTATGCGTTGATCGACCCGACTGTCAAATGTTGTATACTTGCGAGGTGGTGTCATTGCATGTAGCGGACCGCTTGGTATGATGCTTGTGCTTTTTTCCGCCTCTTTCGTGAAGGTTGACCGAATTTGGGGTACTCGGCGTCTATGATTGACCGAGTCTTGGATGCGAAATGGCATCGCTTGTCGAATCGGAAAATGTTTATTCCGAGAGTCTGGCCAGGTTTAGACTAGGACCGGATATTTATATAGTCGTCCTACCAGGAGGAAATTAGTCTACATATACGAAATGTTGAATCGTGTATGCGTTCAGAGAAATGTCATCCTGTGGATGCGATTTTAATCATACTTGCCATGTACACGGTGCTAGTGCTTGTCATTTACCGTGAGAGATGTTGTCAACGTATTTTTACGTTTGGATGGATGATTATATGATTGATTATTTGTGATCGTTGGATGACTTGGCATGGTTTGTTTGTCGAGTCTCAATCTTATCAAACTTATGCCGCTAACGGTGAGATGCAAGCCCTAGTGAGTGTATGGTTGCCTAAGAGTGTCTTCCCCGAGTCTATTTCTAATCTGATGCGTACAGTTCATATGTCGAGTTCTATCTTATCAAGTGTATGCCACTAACGGTGAGATGCAAGCCTTAGTGAGTGTATGGTTGCCTAAGAGTGTCATCCCCGAGTCTATCTATAATATGATGGTTACGATTTTGTACTTCATGTACTGATATCTTTACATATTGAATTGCCTATTTACTCTTTTCGTAATTCACATGTATATTTATATATGCATGCTTCTACTTATGTATTTCGGTTTAAGTTCGTTATTTGTGATATGGCTGGGAGAACCCGGAGTTACTCCTCACTGACTGTGGCGTTCATGTTTTTCATGGATGAACAGGTTGCTTGCTTGGATGGATTTTGTTTGTTGTATTTTGGGTTCGGGTGTGAGCTAGCGGGCGTTGGCCTTGACGATTGACCTCTATACGTTGTTTAGCTAGTTTGCTAATAACTTTGATATTCGATAACATTTTGAGAGACTTCGTCTCTTGTAGTATGTTATACTTTGGTCTCGTACTTTTCTAATTGCATGTATAAAGTTTTAAAAACACCGTATTTTCCGCTATATAAATCACATGCTTGCTATGTTTTATTTCCGCATTCGCGAGGGTTGTCACAGAATTATGAGAGGGGTATTTATAGGTTGGTAGGATTAGGAGGTCAAAACGAGAAGGAAGCAAAAAAAACAAATTTTCAGACAAATGGGGGTCCCGGCCGGCCGGCCGCCGGTGGCTTGGACCGGCTGGCGCCCCCTGACTTTTCTTCCTCCTTCTTTCGCTTCTTTTCTTCACGCGGCCTCAAGGGTGTTTCCCTAGCCGGTCAGACCGGCTGCCGGTGGTCCTGGCCGGCTGGCGCCATCTGCCTTTCCTCTGTCTTCCTCCCTTGATACTCCTTCCCCAGCCTGTAAGACCGGCTGCCGGTGGTCTATGCTGGCTGGCGGTCCCTGCTATCTCCTCTCTTTTCGATCATCATTTTGGGGGTTGGTGATCACGGCTGGTGGGCCGGCTGCCGGTGGCACCACCGGCTGGCGCCTTCTTTCCGTCCTTCCTCTTTCTTTCTCGTCCTTTTTGGCTGCTACTCTCCTTCCTGCAGCTCTTTCTTCATCTTTTTTTTTTGTTTTCTTTCACGTTCATATTCTTTTCTTTTTCTTTTTCCTTTCTTTATTCTTTTCTTTTCTCTCTTTATTCTTTTCCCCTTTATTTTCTCCTTCTTTATTTGTTTTGTGACGGTTTCTCGATTCTCATCCCGTCTCGTCCTTGTCTTGACATATTTCCTATGAATTGAGACGGAATTAAATAGTATGAGAGTACACGGGATGAGGGCCAAAATACGATAAAATCGACGCCGAACAAAACTAAATGCGCCGAAACATAAGAAAATAAGGAGGAGAAACGTTCTAAAATAATCGTATATCACTAGTACGAGCAACAGATGAGGCACAACACCCGGTGTAGTATATCGTAAGTCTCTGCTATCTACAGAGACCAGATACACATCGCTTAAAAAAATTGTATTAGCACTAATAGTTGCATCTTACAAATTGCGCCCTTACTCTGAAACAAACCCTATGTCTGTAGTAACTAGTCACCCCTGAAGGCGGTAATGAGGAAGCTACAATGGCTAGGTAGAATGGCTAGGTGGTTTATTCACGTAAGTGGTAATGAACTTAGATTTGAACCAAGAATATCCATAAAGTCACAAGCCTTAGCAGACTTTGAGTCAGAATTTATCCTAAAGCTACAAGTTCAGGCAGACCAAGAAATCTTGAAATGTTGACATTGGGGGTAGGAGAGAAAAATATGCAGTGGTGACTACACATAGACGGTACCTCAAAAACTAGAGGCACGGGGTCGAGATAGTCCTAAGGGCTCCTCAAGGGGACCTAATAGCACATGTTGGGCAACGTGAGTTCAGGGCCCCCTGTGACAACCCTCGCGATAGCGGAAATAAAACATAAAAAGCATGCAATTTAAATAGCAGAAAATACGATATTTTAGAAACTTTTTACATGCCAAAATAAAATACGAGGACTGCCAAATAAATTTACACTAAAGTAGAATATACTACAAAGTGACGTAGTCTCTCTAAAAGTGATCAAATATCAAAGTTGTTTAGCAAACTTGCTAAAAAACGTGTATGGGTGAATCGTCGAGGCCAACGCCCACTAGCTCACACCCGAACCCAAAAAAACCAAGCAAAATCCATCCAAACAACCTGTTCATCCATGAAAACATGAACGCCACAGTCACTGGGGAGTAACTCCGGGTTCTCCTAGCCATATCACAAATAACATACTTAAACGGAGATACATAAGTAGAAGCATGCATATATAAATATGCATGTGAATTACGAGAAGGATAAATAGGCATTTCAATATTTAAGATATAGGCACATGAAGTACAAAGCCGAAAGCATCATACTATAGATAGACTTGAGGAAGACACCCTTAGGCAACTATATACACACTAGGGCTTTCATCTCACCGTTAGCGGCATATACTTGATAAGATTGAGACTCGACATATAAACCACGCCAAGTCACCCAACGGTCACAAATAATCAGCATATAAACATCCATCCAAACGTACGAATACGGTGACAACATCTCTCACGGTAAATGACACGCACTAGCACCATGTACATATCAAGTATGATTAAAATTGCATCCACGGGATAAACATTTCCCTGAACGCATACACGATTAACATTTCGTATATGTAGACTCATTTCCTCCTGGTAGAACGACGATAATAATACGATCCTAATCTAAACCTGCCAGATTCTCGGAATCACATTTTCTGATTCGACATGCGATAAACATTTCGCATCCAAGACTCGGTCAATCATAGAAGCCGAGTACGCCAAATTCGGTCAACCTTGACGAAAGAGGAGGAAAAGAGCACACGCATCATAACAAGCGGTACGCTACATGCAATGACACCACCTCGCAAGTATACGACATTTGACGGCCGGGTTGATCAACGCAAAGCGTTCGCCTCCCAACAACGTCGTCATATGCCCACTAAAACATGCAATTAAGCATTAAGGATACATCTCCTCGTTCCGACATTCCAGTGTAACGATCGAGGAGGTAACCGGGGAATGAGAGTACATAGCACTTAACATTTAGTGCTCAAATCATAACATATGTAAAACCGACTCAAAGTGGGGTATATCAAAAACCGTCACAAAACATGCGATACAAGCGAAAGGGATATCATATATTCTAAACATGAATATTTAAAGCTATTACCTAAATTTATACGATAAACGAACCATAAAAACTATTATAAATGAAATTATAAGAAAAATAGAAGAAAGTTTTCCAGCGATTTCCCAGCCGGTCAGGGGGACCGGCAGCCGAGCACCCGGCTGGGAACAACACAACACAAATTGGAAACATTGATTCTGCCGTGTCCCCAGCCGGTCGGCTTACCGGCGGCCGGTCGGCCGGCTGGGAACATCTTTCACCCGAGAACAACAACACTAACTATCATCAACTATCAATAAACATCAATAACCATCATCAACTATCAATAAACATTAACTATCATCAACAAACAACAACTATAATCAACAAACATAAATTCTATGAATAATCATCCTATCTTAAATACGTTTACTAACATCAAAAACACGTCAAAACACGTAATGATATCGAATAATCCTTCACCGTTGCCTTTTCGCGTCTTCAATCCTCGTCTAGTTCCTCCTATACTAGGTAGTAATCTTTTTCGAGGTCTTGAAGGTCTCCAACTACAATTAGACAACAAAAGATGAATATAATTCACCTTTGAGAAAGACGGATAAATTAAAAAGTGAGAAAGACGGTAATTTTATTACCAATTAAGATAGAGGACGATGAGAGTGAAAGATTATGACGAAAATTAGCGGAGTTGAGCAAGGGATGAAGGAGTAGTGTGGAACTTAAGCTTGATAAAAAATGGAGTTAGGGTTATGGTGGTTACTTGTTGACGAAGAAGGAGTAAGTGGAAGAATGAGGGAGTTTAGGGTTTAAGGGAGATATAAGGTGAGTAAGTGGAAAAACATGGAAAAAGCCCAAAAGCGCCTTAAGGCGTAACTCACACGGAATTTCGAGTAAGTCCAAATACGAACTCTGATTTGCTAAATTAGACACGGGAAATTAAATTCTAGACTAAAACTAAAATTTCGCTGAAAAGTATCCGTATAATATTTTTAATATAAAAATAGGGTACATTTGCGGGTGTTATAATCACCCCACCTTTTAAAAAGTTTCACCTCTCGAAACTTGAGCGAAATAAGGATACCTTAATCGAATAGGCTTGGATACTTAATACGCATGGAAGCTTCCGTTTCCCACATCTCTTCTTCAACATTAGCACATCTCCACAAAATTTTCACTAAAGGCACCACTTTACTTCTCAACTTCTTATTCTTGCGATCTAGAATGCGGATTGGCTTCTCTTCAAAGGACAAATTCGGTTCTAGCTCGGGCATTTCGGCTTGAAAAACATGGCTTGGATCACTAATGTACTTCCTCAATTGAGAAACATGGAAGACATCATGAACTTTATTCAAATTCGGGGGCAAGTCCAACTTGTAAGCTACGGCACCAATTCTTTTCACAATATCAAAGGGTCCAATGTATTTCGGGCTCAATTTACCCTTTACACCAAACCTTTTAACACTCTTTATCGGAGATACTTTCAAGAACACTTCATCTCCAACTTCAAATTCTAACGGTCTTCTTCGGACATCGGCATAAGATTTTTGTCGGTCTTGAGCGGCTTTCATTCTATCACGAATGACCTTCACATGATCAATGGTTTCAACAAGAACATCGGAACCTAAGTCACGAACATCACTCAATTGATCCCAATAAATAGGACTTCGGCATTTTCTTTTATAGAGAGCTTCATACGGAGCCATCTTGATTGAGGCATGATAACTATTGTTGTAAGAAAACTCCACCAACGGTAGACTCTTTTCCCAACTAGATTGGAAGTCGAGTGCACAAGCCCTAAGCAAGTCTTCTAAAGTCTGGATAGTCCTCTCGGTCTGACCATCGGTAGCGGCACGGAAAGTGGTAATCATCAACAACTTACTACCCATGGCTTGTTGTAAGGCCTTCCAAAATCTCGAACAAAACATCGGGTCTCGGTCGGATATGATCTCCTTGGGAACACCATGATATCTAACGATCTCATCCACATAGGCTTTCACTAGTCGATCTAAACTCCAAGTCTCTTTGATCGGAATGAATATGGCACACTTGGTCAAAGGATCAACTATAACCCAAACAACATCTTTACTTCCAACGGTCCTAGCCAAAGCCATGACAAAATCCATAGAAATAGATTCCCACTTCCATAGTGGAATATCTAAAGGTTGTAGCAATCCATCGGGCCTCTTATGTTTGATTTTCACTTGTTGGCAAGTAAGACATCTCCCAACATAGGTCACAACATCGCCTTTCATATTCGGCCACCAAAATTGTAGCTTCAAGTCTTTATACATCTTATCACCTCCGGGGTGGATAGAATAAGGAGAAAGGTGAGCTTCATCAAGAACTCGCTTTCTCAAGTCAAGAGCATTAGTTACAAACAAACGGTCATGTAGTCGAAGGACACCTTTGTCATCAATCTTGAAGTCTTTGGCTTTTCCTTCTAGAAGCTTGGCTTGAATAGACTTGTAGGTAGGATCATCAACTTGGCTTTCGCTGATCTGGCGGAGAAAAACTGGTTCGGCAACCATAGCACCAACATAATCAAACCCACGTTCCACGAATTCAAACTTCAACTTTCTAAACTCGGCACAAAGATCATCGGGTAATATCCACATAGCATTCAATGCATGAGAAGATTCATACTAAGAGCATCGACAACAACGTTAGCCTTCCCTTCATGGTATAGCAATTCAAAATCATAGTCATTCACCAATTCCAACCATCTTCTTTGTCTTATATTCAATTCCTTTTGAGTAAATATGTACTTCAAACACTTGTGATCGGTAAATATGCGACAATGAACACCAATAAGGTAGTGTCTCCACACTTTCAAGGCATGAACCACGACGACTAATTCCAAATCATAAAAAGGGTAGTTCACTTCATGAACTCTCAACTGTCTCGATGCATAAGCAACCACTTTCCTACTTTGCATAAGTACACAACTTAATCCCATCTTGGAAGCATCACAATAGACATCAAAGTCTACACCATCTTCAGGTAAAGTCAACACCGGGGCGGTAGTCAGCCTTTTCTTTAAATCTTGAAAAGAGGCTTCACAAGCTTCATTCCACACGAAGTAGGTTTCTTTCTTCAACAATTGAGTCATCGGTCTAGCAAGCTTTGAGAAATCTTTGACAAATCTACGGTAATAACCAGCTAAACTAAAAAAACTTCGGACTTCTCTAACATCGTTTGGACTCTTCCAATCAACCACGGCTTCAATTTTAGAAGGGTCTACCATTACACCTTCTTTAGAAATTACATGCCCAAGAAAGGACACTCTAGGTAACCAAAATTCACACTTGGAGAATTTGGCAAACCACTTTTGACGACGAAGGACACTCAAAATAGTCCTAAGATGAATAGCATGCTCTTCTTCGGTCTTGGAGAAAATAAGGATATCGTCAATGAATACCACCACACACTTTTCAAGATACTCACTAAAGGTGCGGTTCATTTGATCCTTGAAAATAGCGGGAGCATTAGTCAATCCAAATGGCATCACCTTGGACTCAAAGTGACCATATCTTGTACTAAATGCGGTCTTTGGTATATCGGCATCACGAACGGGAATTTGGTGATATCCGGATCTCAAATAATTATTGGAAAAAGTAGAAGCACCCTTTAGTTGATCGAACAAATCTTCAATTCTTGGCAAAGGATACCTATTCTTGATTGTAATTCGGTTCAACTCACGGTAGTCAATACAAAGTCTCATGGAACCATCTTTCTTCTTCACAAAGAGAACGGGAGCACCCCAAGGCGAGGCACTCGGTCGAATGAAAACTTTTTCAATCATATCATCAAGTTACTTCCTTAACTCTTTCAATTCGGTTGGAGCCATACGGTAAGGAGCTTTAGCTATGGGTCTGGATCCGGGTACAAGATCAATGGAAAACTCAACATCACGCTCGGTAGGGATCCCGGGAAAGTCTTCGGGGAATACATCAACAAATTCGCGTACTATAGGCACATCTTCAATCTTTGGTAAGGAGGTAGTTGTAGAAGTCACAATACACAAAAATGCTTGGTGACCCTTTCTTACCATACTCACCAACTTCATCGCGGAAATAATTTGCACACCCATTCGGGAATGAGATCCCTTATAGGTTATTCTAACTCCTAAAGGACTCTTTAAATAAATCTTTTGATCTCTACACTCGAATCTAGCATGGTACAACGCTAGCCAATCAATACCTAGAATTACATCGAACTCTCCTAGAGGAAACTTAAGGAAATTAGCGGGAAAGATAGTACCCGCAATAGAGATTGGAACATTAGGGTAAAGAGTAGAACATGAGATAATTTCTGCGGATGGTAAGGATATGGGAGTATCCTCAGTAGAAGTAGGCTTGATAGATAACTTATCAACATAAGTTGAAGACACAAAGGACATGGACGCACCGGTATCAAATAGAATAAGACACGGTTGCTCTAAGATTAAGAACATACCCGTAATTATCTCTGGATGAGCATTGGCTTCGGCTCGGCTTAGAACAAAGATAGATCCCTTGGGTTTGGCAATTGGAGGGGGCAACTTCCGATCGGGGCAATCATCATAACGGTGACCCTTCTTTTGGAAAAAGAAGCAAATATAAGGTCGGTTGAAACATGCTACACCGGGGTGGTGTGGTTGTCTACAACGGTTACATAAGCGACGTTGAGCTTGAGGAGGAGCATAGGGCCTATGAGCCACGTTAGAGGTAGCTCGGGGAATCAAAGAAGTCCTTGCATTTGCATTTGCATTTGGGGGAGGGTTGAATCTCTTCTTGTTGGCATAGGCATTGGAAGACGAGGAAGTTGTAACACTCGCGAATGTACCCTATTTTTGTAAGTAAAATATTTTACGTATGCTTTTCAGCGAAATTTAGTTTTTATTTTAGAATTTAATTTTCTGAGTCGAATTTAGAATTTCCGAGTTCGTATTTGGATTTTACGCGAGATTTCATGTGAACCCCGTCTTAAGTCGTCTTTGACTTTTTCTTGACTTTTCCACTCACTCTTTACATATACTCTTTCCTAACCCTAACCTAACTCACACAACTCAAACTTCCTTCTTCTCTAAGAAACCCAAAACCCTATCTTCCATAATCTTTCCAATCTTAGAATTGTCATATCTCATTCGTTTCTCGCTCAAATTCACGTAAGTTCGTCTTATTCTTCCCCTCTTAGCTTCCTATATCCGTTTTGGTAATAAAATTACCGTCTTTCTCGCTTTTCAAACTTTCCGTCTTTCTCAAGGTGAAGTAAATTCATCTTTTATTAACTATTTGTAGGTGGTGACCTTCAAGATCCCGACAAAGACTATTTCCTAATCGAAGAGGACCTTGACGCGGAGTGAAGACGCAATAAGGTAACGGTGAAGGGTTACTCGATATCATTTACGTGTTTTACATGATTTTTATGATAGAATTCGTATTTAGAATACGATTAGAAAGCTTAGGATTTGTATTATTGATAATGGATGTTGTTGGTTGTGAATTGATATGAGTATGAATGATTAATGATAATAATTGATGTTGGTTGAATATTGAATATGGATGAAAATGGTGATTTTCGTGTACTATGGACCCCAGCCGGTCAGACCACCGGCTGGGGCACTGGCTGTATATTTTGGTTGATACGTATGATATTATGCATGAAGTTGGTCTCAGCCGGCCAACCGGCAGCCGGTCAGCTGACCGGCTGAGACACCCCTACCTTTTCCTTTGTTTTTCCAATGTTCCCTTGGTCCCAGCCGGGTAGCCGGCAGCCGATCCCCTTGACCGGCTGGGACACTCTGTTATTTCAAGTTGGTTTTCGTATGATGGTTGGCCTTAGCCGGGTAGCCGGCAGCCGGTCCACCTGACCGGCTGGCACCTGCTGGTCTTTGTTTGTATTTCTTGTTTACGATTTCATTTATAATAATTCCGATCGTTCGTTTATCGTATAATTTAAAGTAGTGACTTATAGTATTAATGTTTTGAATATATGATATTTCTTTCGCTTGTATCACATGTTTTGTGACGGTTTTTGGTATGTTCCACTTTGAGTCGGATTTTACAAATGATACGGTTTGAGCACTATTGTGTTATGTGCTTTGTACTCTCATTTCCTTGGCTACCTCCACGTTCGTAAGGCTGGAATGTCGGAACGAGGATGTATCCTACTGCTTAATTGCATGTGTAGTGGGCATACGACGACGTTGTTGGGAGTTGAACGCTTTGCGTTGATCGACCCGGCCGTCAAATGTTGTGTACTTGCGAGGTGGTGTTATTTGCATGTAGCGTACCGCTTGTTATGTGGCTTGAACTCTTTTCCGCCTCTTGCGTGAATTATCGACCGAATTTGGGGTACTCGGCGTCAATGATTGACCGAGTCTTGGATGCGAAATGTCATATCTTGTCGAATCGGAACACGTTTATTCCGAGAGTCTGGCTAGGTTTAGATTAGGAACCGTATTATTATCGTCGTCCTACCAGGAGGAAATTAGTCTACATATAAGAAATGTCATCGTGTATGCGTTCAGGGAAATGCTTATCTCGTGGATGCCTGTTAATCATACTTGCCATGTACACGGTGCTAGTACGTTTCATTTACCGTGAGAGAGGTCGTCATTGTATTTTTATGTGTGGATGGGTGATTACATGATTGATTATTCATGGTCATACCATGACTTGGTATGGTTTGTTTTTCGAGTCTCAATCTTATCAAACTTATACCGCTAACGGTGAGATGCAAGCCCTAGTGAGCGTATTCAGTTGCCTAAGAGTGTCTTCCCCGAGTCTTTGTATAACATGATGGATTCGGATTTGTATTCCATATGCTCTTCTCATTATATATTGAATTGCCTATCTATCCTTATCGTATTTCACATGTATATTTATATATGCATGCTTCTACTTTTGTATTTCCTTCTATGTACGTTTAATGTGATATGGCTTGGAGAACCCAGAGTTACTCCCCACTGACTGTGGCGTTCATGTTTTTCATGGATGAACAGGTTGCTTGATTTGGATGGCTTTTTGCGTATGATATTTTGGGTTCGGGTGTGAGCTAGCGTGCGTTGCCCCTGGAAGAATTACCTCTAGACGTTATTTTAGCTAGTTCCTAATCACTTTGACATTTATAATATTTTGAGAGACTTCGTCTCTTTGTTGTATTTCATACTTTAGTTTATAATATTTGACACTCCTCATATACTTCTTCTTGCATGTATAAAAGTTTTAAAAACTTCATATTTCCGCTATATAATTCACATGCTTGTATGTTTTATATTTCCGCATTCGCGAGGGTTGTCACAAAGTAAACGACCTTTTCCCATAGAAGTTTGGCCTAGGAGTGAAGGAAGGATGGGGACTTTTCATCATAGTTTCATCCTTGATGGCCTTCATAGATTTCTCAGCCCAAAGGGCATCATCATACAACTCTCCAAAAGAGGTAGAATTCCTCCTTTGCTTTGGCGCAAAGCACTAAGCTTATTACGGTAGTAAAAAGCTCGGTCTTCATCATCCTTCATGAGCCTTGGTGCAAAGTGAGCAAGTTTTTTGAATTGGGTGGTGAAGTCTTGAGCCGTCAAGTCACCTTGCTTGAAATCAATGAATTCCTTGAGCCTTTGTTGCTTGAGCTCCTTAGGATAAAATCGGCCTTCAACAAGAGCCTTGAAACATTCCCAGTTGAAATTGACTTCAAGAGTAGCGGTGGAATTTGTAATCGCCCACCAATTGTCGACTTCTCTCACTAGGAAGTGCTTAGAAATCCTCACTTTGTCGTCTTCACGGACTTGGTACAAGTTGAATTGCTTTTCTATCTCCTGAAACCACTCTGAGAGCTCGGTAGGGTCGGGTTCTCCACCATACGGCGTGTTCTTGCTTCTAACAATTTGGCTAGCTGATATAGTGTCATTTCACTCTACTTTTCCACCCCTTTTTTGCTCGTTTTGCTTGCCTTTGACGCTCCCTAAGAGCGTTTCTATGTGTTTTACCTTCCTCTAGCATATTTCTCGCTTTTATCGTGTTTTTGTAGGTAAACCGTCATTTAGGGCGCATTCTACCCAATTTTGATCGACAAAAGAGAAGGTACATCACACTGAGGGGCCCACGGTATGTCCTAAGGGGCCCCACATACCATTGGGGGCCCTACTTGGCGTACCCGAGTCATCCCAAGTCAAGGCGAGCTAAACCGAGAGAAGTTGACAAAGTTATATCAAGGGAACAAGGAGGAAAGACCTTTCACGGGCGTGAAGTACATCTCACGGTCGTGAGATTCCTTCCAAAGAATGATGATTTTTGACCAACACAGCTCACAGTCGTGAAACACAGCTCACGGTCGTGAAACTCAGCTCACGGTCGTGAAACGCAGCTCGCGGTCGTGAAACAGCTCGCGGTCGTGAAACTCAGCTCGCGGTCGTGAAACTTAGCTCGTGGTCGTGAAAGTCATTTCACGGTTGTGACTTGATCGTGAAAAGTCTCTGCCACAATAGTGCACATATCTCACGCCCGTGAAAGGTGTTTCACGGTCGTGAGACAGCTTTCACGACCGTGAAATACCTTCCACGGTCGTGACCTTGCCAGTCCATGAAGTCTTTCAAAGCCCATCTTTCCTCCATTTTGTAAACCTATAAATAGATCCTTTTGTGTAATTAGAGGACACGAAATCCTAGACTCAAAATTAGTTAGATTAGATTAAATTAGTCCTCCTAATTAGTTTAATCTTTCCTCAATTACTCTTTAATTAGTTTTAGATCTAGTCATGTAATGGGATTTTTTGGTTTTGTACTTGAAGATTGCTGACAAAGTCTTCTTCTTGATTCAAGATTCTCTCTTTTATTGTTCATCTTTTGCCTTAATTAGTTGGTATATCTTCTTAATCCCTTTTCATATACTTGCTAATCTTGTCATTTCATTACTTGTTTTGTTTCCTTCTTATCATTATGTCTTGTCTTAGTTTTATATCTTATTCCTCCATAATCTTAATGTTAAGTAGTGAGTAGTGATTAATCTAGGATTAGTGGGGGATAATGGGTTTCAACGAGGGTTAATCTTTGTTTGTTGGGTTGATTTGTTGATTAATTGTCTTTCTTCCAACTTACGCATACCACATGTTTGATGAAATGCTTGCTTGACAAACTTGCATGATTCATGTTCATTATACATTTCCGTAAGATCGATAGCCTTGGAATATGTTAGGATTTGCATATAGTTGGTATATCGGCCTTGTGTACGCGAGAGCTAGCTTGGTTCAGTATATGGGAGGGATTGTAGGATTGAGAGCCTCAATCCACCGCGCCCAAGTTTGACTACCCATTAACTATGAAACCGACTCACTAGAATCCAAATTACCCATTTGAACCTACCGACCCTAGACTTTTATTTTATTGCTTCTAATTTGATTATCTTAGTTTTGTCTTACTTTCCTACTTATTTGCATTTACTCAATGTTCTTAGATTAGTTTCAAATCCACTTCTATATCGTGACACCCTTTAAGCATTGCTAGTCTAGACTTTGCATATCGAATACCCACCGTCCCTGTGGACCGACCTTGACTTTCCACCGTGCTAAGTCTTGTTATAAATATCGTTTGACACATCGAAACGACGCGTGTTACTAGCCACCCAAGCATAGCCACCTTGGTGATTGTCTTCTCTATGAGGAGGGGCTTGTTCGGTGTGAGCATTAGCCGCATCTTGTTGATTCCTTAGAACTTGAGTAAGAGCTTCACGATTGACATTCTCTACTACTCAAGGTCTAACCATCTTCATAAGAGACAAACAATTCTAGTTAATCCTAACACTTAGCATAAACAAATAGACTACCAAGTAAAATACTTAATTTCTACCCATCTCTCATTTATTATTTCAAGGTCAAGTAATTTAAGTTTAGGGTTCACGTGTGTGCGTCGAGAGCGTTAAAGCTCTGATACCAACTGTGACAACCCTCGCGATAGCGGAAATAAAACATAACAAGCATGCAATTTATATAGCGGAAAATACGATATTTTTGAAACTTTTTACATGCCAAAATAAAACTACGAGGAATGTCAAATAAATACAAACTAAAGTAGAATATACTACAAAGAGATGTAGTATCTCAAAATGTGATCAAATATCAAAGTTGTGTAGCAAACTTGCGAAGAAACGTCTAGGGGTGAATCGTCGAGGCCAACGCCCGCTAGCTCACACCCGAACCCAATAACAACAAGCAAAATCCATCCAAGCAACCTGGTCATCCATGAAGACATGAAAGCCACAGTCAGTGGGGAGTAACTACGGGTTCTTCCAGCCATATCACAAATAACATACTTAAACGGAGATACATAAGTAGAAGCATGCATATATAAATATACATGTGAACTAGGAGAAGGATAAATAGGCATTTCAATATTTAAGATATAGGCACATGAAGTACAAATCCGTAAGCATCATACTATAGATAGACTCGGGAAAGACACCCTTAGGCAACTATATACACACTAGGGCTTGCATCTCACCGTTAGCGGCATATACTTGATAAGATTGAGACTCGACATATAAACCACGTCAAGTCACCCAACGGTCACAAATAATCAACATATAAACATCCATCCAAACGTACGAATACGGTGACAACATCTCTCACGGTAAATGACACGCACTAGCACCATGTACATAGCAAGTATGATTAAAATCGTATCCACGGGATTAACATTTCCCTGAAAGCATACGCGATTAACATTTCGTATATGTAGACTCAGTTCCTCCTGGTAGAACGACGATAATAATACGGTCCTAGTCTAAACCTGGCCAGACTCTCGGAATCATATTTTCCGATTCGACATGCGATAAACATTTCGCATCCAAGACTCGGTCAATCATAGAAGCCGAGTACCCCAAATTCAGTCAACCTTGACGAAAGAGACGGAAAAGAGCAAACCCATCATAACAAGCGGTACGCTACATGCAATGACACCACCTCGCAAGTATACGATATTTGACGGCCGAATCGATCAACGCAAAGCGTTCGCCTCTCAACAACGTCGTCATATGCCCACTAAAACATGCAATTAAGCATTAAGGATACATCTCCTCGTTCCGACATTCCAGTCTAACGAGCAAGGAGGTAACCGGGGAATGAGAGTACATAACACTTAACATTTAGTGCTCAAATCATAACATATGTAAAACCGAGTCAAAGTGGGATATATCAGAATCCGTCACAAAACATGCGATACAAGCGAAAGGGATATCATATATTCTAAACATAAGTATTTACAGCTACGGAAAATTCACATGGTATCCCCGAGTTTTGCCATTTTGCACGAAATACCCAAAATTTTGATTTTGAAAACTTTAAGAGGTCATACCTTGTGTTTACGAGATCATAAAGTGACGATTTGTTTTTTCAAATCGATCAGCTTTCCGAGAAATACGATTTGAAAAAAAATTATTGTATTTGGATCCCGTAACTTGGAGTTATTGCATGTCAAAGTTTTTTTGACCGAACAAACTTTGAGCGAGCATATCTCTTGGTTACGTATTCCGAACTCGACAGTTTTTTTTTTCAAATCATAGTATTTGGAAAGACGATCGATTTTAAAAAAAATCGTCACTTTCTGATCTCGTAAACACGAGTTATGACCTCTTAAAGTTTTCTAGATCAAAATTTTGGGTATTTCGTTCAAAATGATAAACCTCGAGGGTACCATGTAAATTTTCCGTTAAAGCTATTACCTAACTTTATACGATAAACGAACCATACAAACTATTATAAATGAAAGTATAAGAAAAATAGAAGAAAGTTTTCCAGCGGGGTGCCAGCCGGTCAGGTGGACTGGCCGCCGGCTCCCCGGCTGGCACTTCATCAACAAAACAAAAACCATCAAAAATACAGCGAGTTCCCAGCCGGTCAGGGGGACCGGCAGCCGGGCACCCGGCTGGGAACAACACAACAAAAATTGGAAACTTTGATTCTGCCGCGTCCCCAGCCAGTCGGTTGACCGACGGCCGGTCGGCCGGCTGGGAACATCTTTCACCCGAGAACAACAACACTAACTATCATCAACTATCAATAAACATCAATAACCATCATCAACTATCAATAAACATTAACTATCATCAACAATCATCAACAAACAACAACCATCATCAACAAACACAAATTCTATGAATTATCATCCTATCCTAAATACGTTTACTAACATAAAAAACACATCAAAACACGTAATGATATCGAGTAAGCCTTCACTGTTACCTTTTCGCGTCTTCAATCCTTGTCTAGGTCCTCCTCTATTAGGTAGTAGTCTTTGTCGAGGTCTTGAAGGTCTCCACCTACAATTAGACAACAAAAGATGAATATAATTCACCTTTGAGAAAGACGGATAAATTGAAAAGTGAGAAAGACATTAATTTTATTACCAATTAAGATAGAGGACGATGAAAGGGAAAGATTATGACGAAAATTAGCGGATTTGAGCAAGGGATGAAGGACTAGTGTGGAACTTATGCTTGATTAAAAATGGAGTTAGGGTTATGGTGGTTACTTGTTGAGGAAGAAGGAGTAAGAGGGAGTTTAGGATTTAAGGAAGATATAAGGAAAGTAAGTGGAAAAACATGGAAAAAGCCCAAAAGCGCCTTAATGCGTAACTCACACGGAATTTCGAGTAAAGTCCGAATACGAACTCGAATTTGCTAAATTAGACACGGGAAATTAAATTCTAGACTAAAACTTAAATTTCGCTGAAAAGTATCCGTATAATATTTTTAATATAAAAATAGGGTACATTTGCGGGTGTTACAATCACCCCACCTTTTAAAAAGTTTCGCCCTCGAAACTTGAGCGAAATAAGGATACCTTAATCGAAGAGGCTTGGATACTTAATACGCATAAAAGCTTCCGTTTCCCACGTCTCTTCTTCAACATTAGCACATCTCCACAAACTTTTCACTAAAGGCACCACTTTACTTCTCAACTTCTTATCCTTGCGATCTAGAATGCGGATTGGCTTCTCTTCAAAGGACAAATTCGGTTCTAGCTCGGGCATTTCGGCTTGAAAAACATGGCTTGGATCACTAATGTACTTCCTCAATTGAGAAACATGGAAGACTTCATGAACTTTATTCAAATTCGGGGGCAAGTCCAACTGGTAAGCTACGACACCAATTCTTTTCACAATATCAAAGGTTCCAATGTATTTCGGGCTCAATTTACCCTTTACACCAAACCTTTTAACACCCTTCATCAGAGATACTTTCAAGAACACTTTATCTCCAACTTCAAATTCTAACGGTCTTCTTTGGACATCGGCATAAGATTTTTGTAGGTCTTGAGCGGCTTTCATTCTATCACGAATGACCTTCACATGATCAATGGTTTCAACAAGAACATCGGGAACTAAGTCACGAACATCACTCAATTGATCCTAACAAATAGGACTTCGGCATTTTCTTCCATAGAGAGCTTCATAAGGAGCCATCTTGCTCGAGGCATGATAACTATTGTTGTAAGAAAACTCCACCAACGGTAGACTCTTTTCCCAATTAGATTGGAAGTCCAGTGCACAAGCCCTAAGCAAGTCTTCTAAAGTATGGATAGTCCTCTCGGTCTGACCATCGGTAGCGGCATGGAAAGCGGTACTCATCAACAACTTACTACCCATGGCTTCTTGTATGGCCTTCCAAAATCTCGAACAAAACCTCTGGTCTCGGTCGGATATGATCTCCTTGGGAACACCATGATATCTAACGATCTCATCCACATAGGCTTTGGCTAGTCGATCTAAACTCCAAGTCTCTTTGATCGGAATGAATCTGGCACACTTGGTCAAACGATCAACAATAACCCAAACGGCATCTTTACTTCCAACGGTACTTGGCAAAACAATGAAAAACTCCATAGAAATAGATTCCCACTTCCATAGTGGAATATCCAAAGGTTGTAGCAATCCACCGGGCCTCTTATGTGAAAGTCCATAGACCTTAATTAGACTCCTCTAATTATTTACTAAATTACTTTTTAATTTAGTTTATAATGATCTATGTAACATGCATGCAAATATAAAGACATTTATATAAGAGAAGAAATTTTCTCACATTGATATGGAAAATATAAGGGCACAACAAGAACTCCTTCTTGTTGTTCTTGAGCTAATAATATGGATGAATACAAATAATCCCCAAAATAGAAGATCTCCTCTAAGTTGCACCAAGATTAACCCAAATAATCTACCCTTATTATTAACTAGATAATAAGATAGATATTATTCTACTAATATTATGACTATATTACTACACTAGTAATACTTAGTAAATATTAGTGTTTGAGAGTTTTAGTAAGAATATGAGGTTTTTAGAGAAGTAAGGAAACAAAGCACAAAATGAAGTAGTAAAAAATGAGCAACACTTGGTCATTTTATAGACCATTTGGCCGGACTTCACAAGCCAAAATAGGGCTCTTATTTTGTTCATTTGATCACATGCAGTAGAGTGGAGTGTTGTAGAACAAGTGATGATTGTTTACTACTTGTTATGTCACTTTCATAAAGTAACTAAAGAGTAAAAATAAGAACAAAATCATCACCATGTAACTAGTAGCCCAACCGGCCACAATGGCCTTAGTTTGGTCAATTTTGATTTTTGATATTTGTCTTACAAATACTTATTGATCATATGGTTAATTATCTTGTATAATTAAGTGTTAATTTGATCATATAACAATTATATGACTCAATTAAATAAATAATATGTACTTAACATTTTAAGTAATATTTTACCATTATATCAATATATAATGGGTCCCACAATGCTTAGTTAATTTATTTTACAACTCCTTATAAATATAATTAACTAATTACCTCTATCTCAAAACCTCAACTAATTTAGTAATTTAACGATTAATTACTAAGTTAAATCTTATTTAATCGTATTAAAATAAGATATAAATTTATTAGTCAATTATCGCATAATTGAAAAATAAGCTTAATCGAATTTGAGTTCTTAACTCATTTTCTAATAATTAACTCTCGTACATATCGAATATATGTAATGTACTAATTAACTGTATCGTATACAAATAATTAGTTACTATTTGGATTTCATCCTTTAGGTGTGACCGAAAGGGATCAGTTGATCACCGCCGTCAAACGACAATAACGTCAAACTCTAGTCAGCCAACCGTTATTGATTTACGTTAATCAACTGACTAATCATATATATAGTCAATAATATCCCAATTAAATTACATAATAAGATTTATTATTTGTGGCGCGCCACTTTTGTGGAGGACACCTACTCCCACATGAATTATATAGCGGAAATAGGTAGTTTTAAAAACTTGTATACATGCAAGTTAAATAAAACGAGGAGTGTCAAAATATTACAAACTAAATGCGGAAATACAACAAAGAGACGGAGTCTCTTAAAATGTTAGCAAAGAACAAGTGTTTAGCAAAACTAGCTAAAATCGTCTAGAGGTGAAACTTTCAGGGACAACGCCCGCTAGCTCACACCCGAACCCAAAATAGTCAAACAAAAAGCCATCCATGCACGCAACCTGTTCATTCATGAAAAACATGAACGCCACAATCAGTGGGGAGTAACTCCGGGTTCTCCCAGCCATATCACATTAAACTTACATAGAAGGAAATACAAAAGTAAAATCATGCATATATGAATATACATGTGAGATACGATAAGAATAAATAGGCAATTCGATAAATAATGATAAGAACATATGGAATACAAATCCGAATCCATCATGTTATTCAAAGACTCGGGGAAGACACTCTTAGGCAAACGAATACGCTCACTAGGGCTTGCATCTCACCGTTAGCGGTATAAGTTTGATAAGATTGAGACTCGACAGACAAACCAAGTCAAGTCATGCGATGATCACCATAAATCCAACATATTATCATCCATTCACGAACCAAGACATTGACGG